>UXGD01007804.1:0-10394 GCA_900474315.1 Torymus auratus | reverse complement strand
AGTTGAATATTTCTCAATCGAAACATTTTTTCACCCTTCCAAAGCTCCCTCTCAGAAAACAGAAGTAGTATTGATATTTCCTCTATCGCCTCTATGCTCGCAAAAAAAGCTTTTACGACCATTGTTTCAGCTAAGTAGATTCTTGTTTGATGCGCTCCTCATTCTTTGAGCTCATATTCTCTTTCACCATGCTCTCACGTACACTACTTATTTGCAAAAAACTAAAATGAAACCGTGAGATAGGTCGGATAATCACATAAGCTGTATTTTGATCCGTGTCAAAACGGCAATCCCCCCCCCCCTCCTCCTCCCCCGCCGCGAAAACCTGACGCGACCGCGCGGGATTGAGATGAGATAATATCCGCCGAGTGCAAGCGGAATATTGGCGAAGCCCCCAAGCGCGCTGTACAATTTCCTTCGGCGATATACACAATGCGGGTCAAGGGGAGCTGTAGCAGTAGCCTTTACGGCGAAAGGATAGAGATCGACATAGAATAGAGAGAGAGTGAGAGAGAGAGAGAGAGGGAAGAACGCGCAACGGAGGAAGGGAGGGAGAGGTAGAGCGAGAAAGAGAAAGAAGTATCAAAAACTCCTGTGTGATCAGCTGCCCCTACAAAATTTTAAGAAAAAAAGTCGCGTAGAGTCACAGTCTTTTTTATTAGCGCGTCGTGATATGACCTTTTTTCAACAGCGCACCGACCTTGTAAAACAAACCACGAACACTGCTGTTATTTAAAAATACATTAGACCGAAATCGTTTCTATTAGTATTGAATTGTTTTGCGATAATTGATTTTGAGAAAAAAATCTTATCAGCTTCTAATAGCAGAATGATTTTTAAAAGCTTCAAATTTAAGTTTCTTGTGAATAGTATCCATTATCTTCTGAGTGAAGTTATGTACATGACAGAGCTGTTTAGAGATCTCAAAAAAGGACCGAAGAAAGAGTAGATTAATTTAAATCAATAACAACCCTACAGTTGAAGGGCGTCGTAGTAATCTTTAACATTTTAGTAACAAGACATTTTAGGTGAAAACTACATTTTTTAGTAGAAGATACAGTTTAAGGTCATTTTAGGATAAATACGGAACTTTTTTTACTACAAAAAGCCATATGATTATGAATTTTTACCGGTGATCTATAAGTATTCTGACAACAGGTATTAAATAAGTATTTTCATCAATTTTAGCATAAATTGAAATTTATTTTAATTTTTAACTAGAATCAAAAAGAGAGTTAATAGCATTTGACGGTCTTGTTCACCCTTGCGCCTACAATTAACTAATAATTCACATAGCACTAACAATCATCCTTACTGATACTGGCTCCAATAGTCACACCACCTTCTCTCTGGACCTCCTAATTCCTTATTCCTCGACATTTTAATTTTTGATACGACCGCACCACCTTTCCTCGCCTCACACTCGCAATCGGGTTTTGCGAGTAAGCGTGCCCCTGTACCCGGGAGCGCGCGTTATTTATTGCAAGACGCATTGCTCGTTCGCACTATCGGGGTCGCCTCTCCCGGAAATTCAGCCGTAGATCACCGCGGCCTTCCTTCTCCTCCTCCTTCTCGCCGTCTTCGTCGTCGTCGACGCTCGTCCCACCCCCAACCCCTTCCCCCATCGAGGCGCCGACGCCACCACTGGTGCGCTAGACTGCGAAGTGCAACGATGCACGATCAAAAAAAGTTTTCGAACGTATACACAAGATGAGAGAAATTTTTGGAGTCGCGTGTATCATATCATGTATCGTGTGCAAAGGCTTTTGGTCGTTTTCGTTACTACGGTTTTTTACGGACGGGCGAGAGGTAATATTTGTCGAAGAGCTGGATTAAAAAGAAATATTTAACGGTCAGGTTGGCTCAACCTTATGCCTTACACTTACCCGAACAAATAAAGTTTTAATTAAGTTTTTGCAGACGGCTTTATCAAATTTAATAATATTTGTATCGATTTCATAAAATAATTTACTTATTTAAGGACATAAAATGTTTGATTAAAATATTATTGTTCAGCAAAGAGCTTGTTAAAGCTGAGTGTTAATAATTTTTTTCCTCTGTGAAAAATAAGAAGTATTAGAGTGAAATGTAAACACCAATTATTTTTCTAGTATAAATAAATATTCGAAGTTCACTGACATACAAAATGAAATACAAACATACCTTAAAATTTTACAAAAAGAGATTGTAATAATCATTATTGATCACATATTTCAATTTTATTACGAAATATTGGTTTATAGCAAATGCATATTCCCGTTTTCTAGTTTTATCCTGAGTATTTGATATTTAAATAATTTTTGTTGGCAATGATATTATTACTTAAATATGAAAACTCGCTTTTTCTACTTTTGTCCTATGTATTTTATAACAGTATGTAATATTCACATCTAAAGTAAAGAATAAAAACAGTTTTACTGAGGAAAAATCCTTACAAAAAAATTCCAAAAATGTTTACGAAAGATTATTACAAAACCTAAAAGTATTACATATATTATTTATATTCACTATAAAGCTTTAGAATACGACGTTAAATGAATTATATCTCTATAATTTAAACACCCAACAATTCTATATGGAATTAATTTAAATTGACTTCATTGTATTTCTTGAAATCACTAAACTTGAAATCGTCATAAAATCGATAAGCATTTGCTATCACTCACGCACTATTCTCTTAATTAAGTAAGGAACCTTTATTCGATCCGAGGTTTTAGTAACATTATGATATTTCAAGAAAAATATATTAATTGATCATAAACAAAGAGAATCGTTAAAAATATTCTACAACTTCATTATCTACATTGGAAAAAAAGTTTTTCCCGCAATCTATACTCCCACTAACTTGAACTTCAGCCGCATTCACTCCGAGAACATCTATCCTCCCTGCGTTTAATTACCAAGTATATCTCTGAGTGCGCGCGACTTTCCAGCTAAATAGACGAAAGTCACGCGACACGGACGATAAGCTTCCCCCATACTCCCACACTTTCACAACTCTCCTTCCCTCGACGAACCTTGTAGAAAAAAGCATAATGCGTTCCTCTGCGCGTCCTAAAAAAAAAACCTCGAGCCCGCAAAATACGCGCGAAAAGCCGAGGAAATCGACGGCGAGATATCTCCCGGGCCGGATGAACGCGCGGCTGGCCAGCGACACATAGTCGCACATAGAAACACGTATATCATACTTTCTTTGGAGACCACCGGCGGAGGCGGTAGATCGATAGAAGACTTCCCCTTCCCCCGAATCCACCTGTCTTCGCTCTCCTCCTCGTCGTCGTAGACGTCGCCTGTTCTCCGGAAATGCGAACCACCCTTGGCTCACGCGCGTGCTTCCTCTCTTTGCGTCGCCGCCGCTGCAACGAAAGAAGAAGGAGCGATGTAGGGGAGATGGAATTTTGATGCCGCGAGATTTCACCCCTGATTTATATCGTCAATGAAAAATCGAATTCTTTAGTTCGTCCTTTCGCGTGGGTATACGCATATGCTGAAAAAGAAGATGTATTGGTGATGATTTTCGTTTTCGTTGCATTTGTCGTATTATAATTTTCGGAGAACCTTAAATAATTGTACAGGGCATGAAATAATATAAAACATTATTATAAAATAATTAATATTAAATCAGATGACTGATAAAGCAAAAAAATCAGCTCGACCATATTTAGTCTACCAAGAATTTTTTTCAATTACTTATAATAAATAAATTTCAATAAATTGTAAGGGAAATAATAAGTGAACAATATTTTATTAAATCTGCCAAATCATTTGGTATTAATTGAAAAGTTTTCGACAATACTTTTGAATGGGTGATTGATAATACAATCAATATTCATTTATACCTGGCTCCCCCTCGTCATTCATATAAACGAAAAATCCGTCATATTTTCCGTAAACGGGGCCTTCTCCCCTGCCCCTTCTCTCTCTCTTTCTCTCTCTCACTCTTTTTCATCGTTCATTAATGCACATGGACGGCGGTGATCCGTTGCTGAAAAATGGATATTCAATTTCCATTTTAAAAGTATGCTCCCCTCGCCCACCCTCGTCCCCCCGAGCAGTACTGAATTTTTAATACAAAGTCGTCGGCGCGCTTTCGAAGTCCAGTTCCAAAATCAATTCTCTCCGACGCGCAGCCCCTCTGTATAAACTCTGTGCATATAGTCGCGTCATAATAACTTCGTGGACGGAATTCGCAATATCGGCCGAAACAACGAGGCCTTGAAAGAGTCGCGAAATTTGCTTTCCAAAGCTGGGCCAAGAATACCCCTCTCTCTCTCTCACTCTCTTGCCGTCTGAGAAAAGAAAATTAACTTCTCCCGCACGGTTCTTTCAAGGTTGAATATTCATTGGCACGCGCGCGGCCGTGCATTAATATTTATCACGCGGCAAATTTGACTGCTCCTGCCGAGCCAGCGCAGGAGAGTTTTTCACTGCTTTTTGCGTTATTAGCCGCAGGTACGTGTGACATGGGTAAGATGATCGAGTTGTGGTACGCGAAAAGGTGTACGAACCCCTTGCAGGTAATGGCCAGGAAGGAGATGCGGCATGAAATTAAAGATACATCAAAGAGCGTGAGCAGGTGGAGATTGTAAAAGGATCACCGCGGGACCGTTTCTAATGGCGCAAAGAGCTGGGTTAATGTGGATTCTTATTAGATGATGGCGTGTTGGAGAAAGTCTAAAGATATGTTATATGTTCGCTAGAAATAAAAAGTTAATAAAAACGTACTTGATAAATATTAAAAAAAAAAGAAATTTTTTTTCAATTTAATTTTAATCGATAGATTTTACGAACGAAAACTCTTTTTTTATGAGTGTCAAATTCGACACTTCTATTAGAGAAAATTAATACGAGTGAGCTATCACAACTTTCAATAGTAAAAAGTGACGGATTCGGGCTTGACACTACAAACTACTCGCGATGGCGAAGAATTTAAAACGTTTTGTATCAAATGATTTAAAACTTTAGAGGAACTAATATACATTAGCAGACTGATATTTACTCACTTATATTTATTTGAGAAATGCATACTCGAATTAAAAATAACTCGCCGTTGAAAAATGTGTCTTTCAATTAATATCACGCTATCCTACGCAAAATACGTAAAAGAAATGTGGCAATCTGCACTTATAAGGAGAATTAAATTATTTTTATTTATACTGTAATCTTTTTTTCCCCTTGTGACATAATATAAAAGCTATGATCAATGGTACTCGATTGATAAAAAATCACCAAAGCCAAACGGCCGCTGGATATACCAATTGTTCCATTTTCTAAACAGTATAAGCTCATATTGGAAATCGTGATCGGTCTAACCCAGCCCCAGCCGACTTCGATGTGTACGGGAAATTGATAATGCATTGTGCCGCTCTCTTCCTCTCTCCCTCCTGTATCCCCCTTAATTAATCGAGCGCGAGACTATCGGGATGCCGGTTTCGTAGTGGTAATAGGGTCCGCGCCTCTCTCTCTCACCCTCCCTATACAGTTACATGCGAGTACGCTAGCTCGACAGATAGAGAGTGAAAGCGGAAGAGACGAGTCACGGGCAACTTTCCTAATTTATGCAGATCCGATTCGCTTCCACGAATGTATTCGACGAGACAAACTGCCTGCCTGCCTGTCCCTCTTTCTTCCGTTCGTCGCGCGCAAATTTGGAATCCGTCGGGGCGGAGGTTGGGTTTCAGCCGCACACTATCGCCGATGCGTTTTCCCCTCATTGTTTCAGCAAAAGGTGAAATTTCGATGGGAAATTTTATTTGTGGGTCGCGTGAGGACTGCAAAAAAAAATCTAACACAGTCCCACGACTTCGTAAAGCAAGACATATTAAAATAAATGAGTTCTCAAGTCTCACTTATTTTATATAAGACCGAATCCATTTCAAATCGAACAGCCAGACTACGCTCATATCACCGATCATTTTGAAATTTAAGTATGCTATTCTTCTCTCGAAATGATTTGAGTAGGTAAACAGCAGGGGTTCTGGGTCACTTCCTAGAATTTCAGGTGACCCAAAAACCCTGCTGGGATTTTGGGGATGTTAAATTGCATGAGGTGAGTTAACCCAAGTAACTCAGAGCCCCCATGGGATTTCTGGAGCATGCGCAATGTAGAATTGTACGAGCAGAGCTAACCCACGATTAGACGAGCAGCCGGCTGTCAGCGGCATGCGCTCATGGATGCTGTCATCTTGAAAAAGTCTGAACATGTTTGTTTACGTGAGCAAAAGTGTTCGATTCGAAGTTTATAGAATCCTATGAAATTTATGCCCAACGCACCGCCGAACAGATGTTAGAAAAAACGCGCGAGAAGAAGATCGACAGGAGATGCAGGGCGTGAAGAGCGCGAATTTGTAAGCTACATAGCTGTAGGAGAAGGAGCGTGTTCATAAAGCCTCCAAGCATTAGTGAAAATTTGAAATTCCTCCAATTGGAAATTCGCATACAATCATATTTTTCCCAAAACCACATAATCACTTGTACGGATCAATGCCAAACTTCTCACGTGTCTTGAAAGTTGCACAACAACTCATAAACGTTCGAATGCGAGAGAAACCTTTTCTCGTATTTGCGCGTACCCAACAAAAAAACTTTGCGATAAACGGGCACAAAGCGCCCTTGAGCACTGAAATCGAAAAAAAGAAATTTAGTAGGACGAATAAAAGCACCCACGAGCGCCCGCCAAAGCTCTTCGCTTAATCGAAAGTAGTCGCGCGATGCAGAGGCACAGAGAAAACAAGAAAAAGAAAGAAGAGAATGGGAAAGAGAAAGAGAAAGAGAGAGAGAGAGAGAGAGAGAGAGAGAGAGAGAGAGAGAGAGAACGTTGTAGCTGCGCGCGATGGAGGGAAATTCATTATCGAATTCGATTGTCGGCGCGGCAACGAAAGCACTCGCTTTTACAATCCATCGACATTTGGCACTGAGAAACACAATTTCCGCTTCTCTCTACCGGTACAGAAGCTCTAGCTGCGCGCACAGTCAGCAGCGCTGCCGTCGTCGCGCAAAACTCGTTCCTCCCTTCGATAGACGCGATGCGTTAACCGTGTGCGCTCTCACTTTTTACTTCGCTAGTTTGCCCTCTTTGTGAATTCACTGCCGCGCTGTTTCTGATTCGTTGCTGTTGGCGTATTAAGAAACGACTTTTTGAGAGGCATCGCGACTGAATTCCGAAAGCACGCCTGTAGAGAGAAACGGAAGAGGAGGAAGAGATTTATGAAGAGGATGAAGAAGAGAAAAAGGGAGAAGGAGAAAAAGAAGGAAGAGGACACTATTGGAATTGATTAAATCGATGTACGTGACAGATAAACTCCACTTAAGGGAGTTAGCTGATAGGAGAACGGAACAGTTGAATTGGGGGTATCGACGACGCGGTGAAGTGGATCAAAATTAAAATGAGATTTCAGGAGCGTACGTGAGAAATATTTTAGAAAGTTGCAGTATTTACAAATACTATAGTGGTTTAATGAGAGTGTATGTTTGACGATGGAAAAATGTAAATTAAGAAGATTTGAAATGAAGCAAAATAGAGATTAAGTATTTAAAAAGAGCGATGCCGAAAACCGACTGTCACAAAGCTTTAACAACACAATTTATATTGCTCTTACAGTATCTTAAAAAATAATGATCATATGATTACTTTTGAAGATATTAGATATTGAAAATCTTGTTATTTTAAAAAGTGGTTTTTTCGTTATTTCTTGGCTTACATACGTGGCTTACTTCATCTTTAGTTTTCTCATATTTATTAATAAAAATCGCTGTTAGCATTAGAAGAATGCTTTCTCAAAGAGAATAGTTAAATTACATCAAATAATTTTTATAAATTTATATTTTAATGTAAAATTTCATTATTTTTGCATATTTGATTTTGCATAAATAATAAATTATTCAAAAATATATATACAATTATATGTTGTGCACACTGCATGCTTTAGGCGTATTCACACAACATTATATTTAAAAACCTTAACGGAGTAAAAGCATAATTATTAAATTGCAAATTAAAAATTTTTAGGTATCAATAGATGCTATTTATTAATCTAAAATAAGAAATAAATTGCTTCAAAAAACTAGAATAATGATGATTAGAAATAATATTATATTAAAAAAAACTTCTGCGTCACTTTTCTTGGCAGCTGGTCGATGAATTTTGATAGGACAGATTGAAATTTGTAGAACACTTTGTAGATTTCACAACGTGCAAGGATATATCATCCACGAGTTGCTCTCTTCACCTAATTCTAGAAATTATTTTCCGAAATCCACTGCTGATGAAGTAGTCAGTGCTTTTCTTGCGTGTAAAAATTGCGGTCTTCTCTATTGCACTCGCGCATTCTTTAATCCTCAATTGTACGTATTCATTTTCCTAATGACACCAACAACGTCTAATTTTGGTTTTAATTAAACCTCAACAGGCACAGTGAACAACTTCTCTACGTGCTACTACCACTACCACCTATACTGCGGAGTCGAGGATATCTCGTGGTCCCGGAATATAAAAGAAGTCAAGGATTGTTGGCAAAGAACTGCTTGCTTTCCTAAGGAACAGCTGAGTGCGGATGACGTTGTCGATTATATGTTTTAATTATTACCTACCAACGTAATATACATGCAATCTTAGTGCACGTATGTGTATAGATGTGAGTAAAGAAGGTGAAAGCTGCACTACCACTGAAGGGGCATCTCGCATGCCTCTCGGGCGTCTCGAGTATACAGATTAATTAATGTCACTCCGAAGAGCCAAGAAGTGAGAGAGTGGGAGGATGAGGAACACATCGACACGTACGTACACACAAACTTTCTTGTGTGCATCTGTATGTATATATATGTGTGTATGTGTGTATGTGTGTGTATGCGCGAGTGTGGATGTGTATGTGAGACTGCGGAAATATACCGTCGTCCTGGTATCTCTCTCTAGCTCTCTCTCTCGACTTTTCATCCGCTTATCCGTTTATTTATATATACCTACACGAGGGTGAGCCTAACGTGTGCATGCCACTTCATCGACGGTATTTTTTTAATGAATCCTCTTTAACCCGCGAAAATAATGTAAAAATGCGTGCTAGCCCTCGTCGCGCATACATCGTTTCCCTTAATCACTCGCGTAATTTATTTAAGTACTCAGGCGTACATACTTGAACATTTTTTTCCTGATTTTGTTTTTCGTTTCACATATGCCCATATATTTTCTTCGCAAGCAGCCATTGCGGAAGGGTGCGCGCGATCTTGTTACGGGACTAATTTACGCGCTTTAGTTTTCATTTTTCTAGTATGCGCGCACGAAATGACTCGTGCGTGAACGACGATTTTTTTTTATTTATTCGCGCGCCATGCGCCACTACTCGTTAGCGCAAATTAGGGAGAGAAGTGAATTGGTTTTTCCTATTTGGCACGTTGTATGTGCGCGTGCGTGTGCGACGTACTATGTGGTGTGCGCGTGCGAGTGGCAACTGCTTCGAGTGAGAGGGTGCGCGCACGTGTTAATAAAGAGTCAAAATTACGAGGTTTGGTTTTTTTTGCGACGCGTTAATAAGTGCAACTCGCGGTGCTGGTGGCCTTTCTATGGAATACGAATTATTTATGTGAAAGTAAAATTATCGATTGCGGAATTAGTGAGCAGATAATTATGCAGTTTAATATGTTATGAGAAGCGAAGTGTCGTTCATTTTTCAAGTCTGAAACATTTTAACAATATTGTTGAGTGAAGCTGCAAATCTATATCAATTCTGAAAAATTTACTAACACTACTTATTAAAAATATAAAAAGTTAAAATATAAAATAATAAAATACGAACTTTGTAGATTTTTAAAACTTTTGTTTACGTCTACCTCAATGAGAGACTTTCAGAAAGACTTTGCTAAAATAAGGAATAACATGTATTAAACTGTTATTGTATATATGTTATTATTTTAATACAGTCGATAGTCAGTTATTTTTATTTACTTTGTCATTTCATGATAGTCATAGTCAGAATATCAGTTCACTTATAATTTGTAACTCGTTCTTACCTCTACTTCTAAACCAAATTTACACTTCATTCACAGTTTCATACGCACTACCGCGCGTACAAAAATTGCTCTACTTTTTTTCTCCGTCCAAGTATTCGTCGCTTCATCCGACTTGCCTTTGAGTAAATCCGTTTATGCAGTATCATCCCGCTCTGTCGTGCATTCGCTTCCACTCCTTCTCTCCTTCTTGCTCCCACTCCTCTCTCTCTCTCCTCCCCTCCCTCATGGAACATGTGCGTACATCTACGTGTGTGTATATGTGCAAATCCTATCAAAGTAGCGACAAAATCCGAAATCACGATTTGAAAAATTTTTTCCATCAAGTAGACTACTTTTTCTAGAGCAACTTCTTACTTTTTAAGAAAATGGCAAAAAATGCTCTTCTCTTCAAA
>UXGD01007803.1:0-10398 GCA_900474315.1 Torymus auratus | reverse complement strand
CGTGATCTAGAATTGTAGAATGACCCTAACTAGTGCGATATTCGTCTATACGAACGCAGTTCATAACAGTCCCCCCCATCTTTTAAAACACGAACCCATGGTTCGGGCTTTTTGAAATTTTAAATTTCGCGCGCTAACGGAGCTCATCCGTCAGATGTCGGCACCGATACATAACTTGGTTCTACGGTTGCTGTTGTCTGCTAGCTGTCAACAACAGAGCAGAACTGCTTCCTTTACCTGGGGAAAAATAGCTGAGACAGCTGCCCAGATGAAGATGTCCCAGGGAAAAGATAACAGCGGCTTACTTACTCCCCAGAGGGAAATGGAAAAGGTTATCCGGAGTATTCATCAGATAAGTATTTACTTCATATGATCCTAATCTAAAGAACTGGTATTCTTTGTAAAAGAAATTATTTTATTTGTTTTTAGCTACATAGGAGGAGATGCATACACCCTTGGCAACTAAGAAGTGAGGATATGTCAAAGAATAAAACAAAAGGGAAAATACTGTAGAGAATATGCAGAAGCGAGAGTCACCAGCAGCAATACACTGTGATTCCTTTCTGAATAGATGGCAGGTTTCAACGCATCACCATGAAGATCATACAGTAATTTATGCTAGCACCCCAAGGAGCGAAAACAATAGATTTAGCGACTATACCATTTCCTTATTCCCTTACTTAGTTCTTTTAAATAGCAAGTGTATCAGCAGTAGATGCGTCAATAGTGCATGCCTAGATTATTTTTAGAATGTGTTTTGGAAGTACTAAACAAAATAAAAATAAATAGATACAATTTATCAATTGAGTTCTTGTGTTTTCCTTTATAAAAAGGTTCTTACATTGTAAAAACGCTCTGCAAATCTGGCTAAATTTAACTTCATTTACAACCACATTGTAAGATCCTTACCAAAAAAAACCCAGCAATTTCTTAATGCAGTAAAAACCCATTGTACAGCAGCAAATTATCTAGACCTATATAAATTTTACCACCCACCTCTATGCAGCATTTTCCACAGGGCCCTCCCTACAGTGCACTATTTAAAGCAGAGCGTGCAAGGATAAATATCTTCATCTTGCTGCTGTCAGGGCCCTTTAAGGAAACAAGGTACACACCTGAGGCATAATTAATATCAGCAGACGTCGTGTATATATAAAAAAAATATTTATTAAAGTCTAAAAAGGTAAGGTACATATACATGAGCCAGTACAGGCGTCAAAAGTGCCATAATGGGCAGAAAAACATTATTATAAAGAAAAGCGTGTTATAAACATTGTGTGAAAAAACTAAAAGGAAATATTATAAAACATTAGTCATTTATAATCATAAAAGGTTAGGATGCGACTCTTGACAGGTGATTAAGGCCAGATTGGGGGGTGCTCAAACACCCGGCCCTGCTCTATTTCCTCTTGATGCAAAAAAAAGATCAGGGAACAAGCTGGGCACCTGCATAATTTCTCCAGAACGAATGGATTTCCTTGGCATTGCCCTGGGCAATGTGGGGTTTTTAGTTCGATGGTCAGACCCACACAATGCAAAAAAGTAAATTTCCAGTCCTCCCGGATGTCCCCATAGCAATTTACACACCTCCAATCTGCTGTTGTTGTGGATTTGAAGTAGGCCAGATGTAAGTGAGAAACCCTCTGAACAAGCTTGCCCCGACGGTTCAATTTAGCATCAGAAGCATTCCTCAGTGCTTCAGCTTGGATCTGATTCCGTGGCCTCATTGGAATTTTAGAGATTGGCCTACCTCGCCTTGGAGCATCAGGGAATGGACTCATAATACCACCATAGGCTTTTTCCTGCAAAGGGCGCCATGGTAAAGCAGCCATTGGAAGTGGCTGAACCTGGTTTGGCGCTGCCCTCATCATATACACAGTCCTTTCCTGAAAGTTTCTCAGGGGCTGCAAAGCTGGTGGGTGATATACTCCATGTTGCATGGGCCCGTGTTGGAGAAGACAATCAGAGTTCTGTTTCGGGGACGAGATTCGTAATAAGGAAGCCCCGGAGAAGGTGGCGGTGTTAATAACCGAGGGCCGGGAGGCTCCGCCGAGACTTCCCAAAAATGGTGCGACGTTCTCGTCCACCGGCGCCCCGGGCTGTGGATCGGGGGACTTCGGGCTGTCGGGTATCATCGACAAAGCTCCACAATTTTCCCACAGAGATGTGCTTTTTCCGTCTTCAGGTCGGGGGTCAGGAGAATCTGGGCTGTCAGGAATATTAAATTGCTCCTCCTTGATTGCCCCCATGAATCTGAGGGTTAGATGGACCTTCCCTTGCTCCATATCTTATTCAGGGGAAGGAAATGTCTGGGTTAGCCGTTGTTTGGAAAGAAGAATAGAGATAAAAGATGATGCAACTAGTTACCTTATTGATTTGAACCGAATTTCTGCGCAGCTTCTGGAGACGAGTTGTGCGAGTTGCGTACTCTTTCGTGGTCCAGAGCGGAATGGCGTAGTAGCCTAGCGTTACGAAGAGGGCGCTGAGAAAGAGGGGAGAAGATGAAGGCATGGAGAGAGCACCGAGGAAGCAGGAAGAAGATGGGGGAGTGTCCCCTTCCCTTCCGCAGAAAGAGAGAGAGAGAGAGAGAGAGAGAGAGAGAGAGAGAGAGAGAGAGAGAGGGCAAGTGATGAGGGATATCCTCTCATCTCTAATAATCCTATCTTAAAAGAATGATGACGGAAGTGCGAAGTCGAAATAAAAACCCTTGCAATTAGTCCAATCCGTCCAAAAGGAGCCCCTGATTGGTCGACGATACCGTTAGCCTTTCGCTCAAGATCTTAAGTAATTAATCCAAATAAAAACCCACAATGTTTGAATTGTGAAATATTCGGACCCCAAAAAAAAATATAAGTCATAAACAGTATCAATGACCCAAAACCCAAAAAATTTTATTTAAGTTAACAGTTAAAACGAATACTGTTCCGAATTCAATCTTCTAAGTTGTTTTATTCAGTCCGAGTTTAAGTAAACATATTGTATAAAATAAATCCTTAAATTGATCATATTCAAAATTAATTGTACATATGCATAATCAAGGCCAATAACAATAACAAAATGTTGTTACTGGGCGTGGAAATGACCCGAAATTTGATTTGATGACGAGGTTTCAAGATTCGCTCCGTGCCGCGCAAAGCGCTTGTGGACGCGGTCGTAGCCTGCGCAGGGCCTGAACATTTGTTCCGGCATATAGAAACCCGGAACACGGAACTATAAGGCACGCCTTTATATTTTCCTGAATTTATTGCTTACTGAGAGAAATATTTGTACTTCATTATACCGACTAATTTTAGTAATTTTAGAATATATTTACGACCTTTCTTTTAAAAGGGGCACATGCTATTCCTCTTATTTTACCTTAGTGGGTAGAGTTTATACAGGTTTTAGCTTAAATAATTTCAATCTAATTTCTTATGAGTAAATTTATTATGAACGAGGTAAGTTAGGAGGGAATGTTAATAATTTAATTAAATATTTAAGAGTTATATTTGAAATTTTGTGTGTTTTACAAAATTTTGTTTTAACGGTGAATATTATTTTGTTTAATTAATAAATTTTATTTTTGAGGGTGAATATTATTTTGTTTAAAAGGAACAAAATTTTTGTTTTTAAGGGCGAAGGGAGCCCCTGCCATCGCTTCTTTCCGTGAGATGCTTCCTATGGCTCGCTGGGACTTATCCTGATACGAAGTATCAGGATTACTCCTGGTTTCCCATTCCCAGGGCAAAAAAAACGAATTATTTTAAAACATTCTAGATTCTAACTTTACGAGCCCTGGTCATCTCTCCTATGACCCTTATTACTTTATTATTTATTTATAAACAAGATACATTATAAATTCAGATTTGGATCGCACGCCAAATACCAAATTACTAACAACGCAACGGATCAATATCAGAAATATCGTATAAAAAGGAAAAGGGATGGACAAAATTAATTAGGTCGCAAGCACGCATGTTTTAATTTATCAAAATGAACTATTTTAGTTTTGTTATTTCCTAAATCTATTTTGGCGTTCCTATCGCCTATTAATTCAATTATTTTATATCGGCCTGCATATTGTTCGTCGAATTTACCGATTCGTGGTTCTTTTAACAAATATATCTCTTCTCCTACCTTAAAATCTTTTACATTTAATTTTTGATCGTAATATCGCTTTGATCGTTCTTTCGCCTCTAATAATCGTGTTTTCGCCATTTTTTGAGTATCGTTTAATTTAAATATTAATTCGTCCAAATACATTTCATACGTCTTTTCTACGTTTCTTGATTCAAATTCTGAAGGCAACCGGGCCTTTTGTCCAAAAACTAGCTCATGGGGCGTAAAACCGTGCGCTGAGTGGACCGAAGTGTTATATGAAAACATTGCCATTTTAATCCAAGTATCCCAATCGGTTTTATCCGTATACATTTTAAGATATTCAACTAAAGAATGATGACTTCTTTCTAGAGAGCCCATAGTTTGAGGATGAAAAGAGGTAGATCTCAATTGTTTAATCTTAAATATTTTAGCTACCTTTTGCATCAGACTACTTTGAAAATTACTACCCTGATCAGTTTTAATTGCTTCGGGGCAGCCGAATCTAGTTATGAAATCATGAACTAACGCGGTGGCGACCATTTCGGCGGTCATATCGGGAATGGGAAGGGCGTCTGAATATTTAGTTAAATTGCATTGTAAGGTCAATATATATTTATTTCCGGCTATGGTTACGGGTAGAGGGCCTACTATGTCCATTTCCAACACCTCGAACGCCCTGTTGGGGGTGGTGGTGATTCTCATGGGCTGCTTCGTTTTTACTCGAACTAATTTCCTTCTCTGACACTCCGCGCAGGTCCTAACATATTCGGAAACGTCTTCTTTTATTCCCGGCCAAAAAAATCTTTCTCGAACGCGATGGTAGGTTTTTGCAACCCCTTTATGCCCTCCTATAGTGGAATCATGGGCTTCATTAATTATTCTTAACCTCTCTTCGGGGGGTGGCACCGTAACTTCGCCCGTGCAAATTGTAAGTTTGGGAATCCCGTCTTTCCATTGAGAACGTATCGCGAATTCTATCGGCAGCCAATGAACGTGTTCCAATCCGTCCCCGGTTTTAGAAATGCTTACGGATTTTATTTTATTTTCTATCATGACTGTTCGGAGGGAATTTAAGCAATGTATTATCACTGTTGTTTTTGCTATTTCGTCTGATTTTTCTTTAATGAACAATGAATAGATGATTTTACCGTTAGATAAATTAGTTTGAGTGACCGCACCGACCCCTATTGGTTCGTTTTTGAGCTTATTAATATCTATTAATCGTGACGCTATTAATTGCTGACAAATGGGAGAGCTTGGTTTGCAATCTACAGATAAAAAATGTGCAATGTTATCATGTCTCATTAAAAGGTGATCTCGCGAATATTCTACGGATGATATTACAAGGAGGGGCTCTATTTTCTCTACATGGGAGGGTTCCGTTCACACAGGACGAACTTTTTCCACACAGGAATTTTCGTTGTTCCACACAGGAATTTCTTTTTCCACACAGGAATTTTCGTTGTTCCACACAGGAATCTCTTTTTCCACTCAGGAATTTTCGTTATTCCACACAGGAATTTCGTTTTCTACACAGGGCTCTGGGCTCCACACCTTAGTGCTCACTATCTGGGGTATATCGTCATCATGGGAATCGTCGGACGCACTCTCATCGTAAGGTTCAATTAAGGTTGGATTACTGTCTGTCGAGGGTTCTTGGGGAGCAATTACCCCTTGAACCATTGTCTGTGGATTATCATTAGCCCTATTTTTGCCAGACGGGATTTCTTGATAGGAACTAACCTGTTGGTCCCCGGCCCTATCCTTCTCGTGCGCGGAAGTACTACGCTCTAAGGCCGCATGGTCCTTGAGCCCCCCGACACACACGAGAACTTCAGTTGTAGTGGTCGTAACCGGAAAAATTTCACTTGCCAGGGTTTCTTGATAGGAATTTTCCTGTTGGCCCTGGGTCCTACTCTCCTCAATGCGTACGGGAGTACTTCGGCCCGTCGGGATTTCTTGATAGGAATTTTCCTGTTGGTCCCCGGCCCCCCCGACACGCATGAGGGCATCGGTCATGTTTCCCACGACCGGATCATTCCGAACTCCTCTTGCGAGGGCATCAGTCATGTTTCCCACGACTGGATTTTCCCTACTTCTACTCTCCTCTGCTTCGAGGGCACCAGCCACGACCCCTACAACCGGCACTTCTCTAAAGCTAACCTCGGTTATGTTTCCCACAACCGCTGCCCCTCCTGTTGAAGAGGCAGAGCTAAACCTATGTATGTCCGTCCGTTCATTGTCCATTCTAATAAAGGTGTGAGAAATGTCATAGCGCTCGGCTGCCTCGGAACCTGCTTTTCCCGATTCAGGTCTATTTATTAGGAACAATCTTTCTATATTGATCTCAGGTGACGATTCCTCCGCGCCGAGCTCGTCATGATTTATAGTCAGGATAGAGGTAGGGACAGGATTCCTCGACAGTGCGTCCGCGTTCATGTTAATTTTACCGGGTTTATGTATAATCTTGTAATCATATTCTCTTAATAAAATTTTCCAACGGGCTAAACGGGTAATGGGGTCTCTTAATTTATGAAGCCATAGAAGGGATCGGTGATCGGTCACTAACGTAAATTTTCTACCATATAAATAGGGTTTAAATTGTTTGACCGCGTGGACTATCGCTAATAGTTCCTTCTCGGTGGTAGTGTATCGTGTCTCGGTATCGTTCAAGGCTCTAGAGGTATAGGCAATGGGAAGATCTTTTCCGATTGGGCCCTGACTTAATACACCGCCTAACGCATAATCGGATGCGTCCGTGGTTACTACGAATGGTTCACTAAAATCCGGGTATTGCAAAAGAGGTTGTGAACAAAGGATTTGTTTAAGAATGATAAATGATTTTTCTTGGGAGGTCCCCCAAAAGAACCGTTGCTCCTTTTTTAAAAGTAAATGAAGGGGCCTAGCGATTTTCGCGAAGTCAGGAATGAATTTCCTGTAATAACCCGCTAATCCTAAAAATTGTTTGATGTTTTTCGCGGTTTTTGGACGCGGGAACTCGGATACTGCTTTGGTTTTTTGCGGATCTGGTCTAACTCCTTTCTCTGAAATAATATGCCCCAGGTAGCCAACTTCCTTCCTCAAGAACAGGCACTTGTCAGGCTGCAAGGTTAAACCAGAAGTTTGTAGTCTACCAAAAAGTTTTCTTAATTTACGCGTATGTTCCTCTAAAGATTCGGCATATACGACAATGTCGTCCATGTACACGAAAAGTTCAATGCCTTGCAACCCGCTTAGGAGCCGATCCATAAGGGCTTGAAATGTGGAGGGTGAACCTTTTAATCCCATAGGCATTCTTTTATATTGAAGATGGTTAAATGGGGTGGAAAACGCGGTTTTAGGGGCGTCTGCGGGGTCGATAGGCACCTGGTGGAAACCTGAGGCTAAGTCGAGGGTAGAAAAGTATTTACTGCGACCCAATTCATCAAGAATTTCGGTGATATTCGGAAGTGGATAAGCGGAGGCGATCGTTTTTTCGTTTAAGGCCCGAAAGTCTATAACCAAGCGCCATCGCTTGTTTCCTTGCGAATCTGGTTTTTTGGGTACTATCCATAGCGGAGAATTATACGGCGACTCGGACTCTTCTATTATATCATTATCGATCATTCCTTGGATTTGTTTCTGGATTACTTCGCGCAATTGAGGTGGGTAGCGATATTGTTTTACATTCACCGGCGCATTATCAGTAGTTGGTATTCTGTGGGTGACCATTGATGTCTTACTGAGCATATCACCAGGTAAATGAAATTGGCAGGGGAATTGACTGACTAATTTCTTCACGCTATCTTGTTCCACGGGATCAAGGTCTGTTATATTTAGTAAATCTATTATTCTATCTATTCTATTCTGAAGTCCGATTTCAGCCTTGACGCTAGTTATGGCCTTAATAGAACGCACCGGTTTAATAGTGCTATCGTATAGTTCGAGAGTAAGGGGCGGTATGATAACATTAATATCTTCCGTGGTCGAATTTGTGGCGAATAAATGGGCTTTACCGTTTTTGTTCGCGACTAAACACTCCCCAATGAAGAGTCCGGGCCCGGCATTTATCCTAGGAATATAACCGGTAGAACGTGTAGGATTTTGAATCGTAATTTTAACTAACGTTTTTGTCCTAGCCGGCAAATAAAATGTATCGTGGCTCACAAATGGCGTTGTTTCACGCGGACGTCCAAAAGAAAGCGAGCTATCTTTGAAAGACAGGGTTGCTCCTTGTTCCCTTAAAAATTCTACTCCGAGAATACCGTCTGCCTCTATGGGAAAGTCGTCTGATACAATATTCAACCGACACTTTATGCCTCCCAGGGTTATAATTACGTAGCCCAAGGTATTGATTAATTCCTTACCGATTCCGGCTAATCGATAAAGAGCATTGTTCTGAATGGTTATATTACGTTTCAATAATCCGGCTTTAATGATGTTTAACTCCGATCCGGTGTCAATAAGAAACCGTGGCAAGGCTTTGGTTAAATCATGGCTTTTAAAAATTACCACCGGGGATTTTGACCCATTAGCGGCGGCGGTAAGGAGTATGGCGCGGGTCGGGGCGATGAATTGTTCAGGTTTAAAGGATTCGTCATGGCGCCCGTATGGCGAATCTCTTGGGAGTTTAAAGGATAGGTATTATTGTTGGGAGGAAATTGTTGGGAGGTTTGATTCGGGGGGAAAACAGTGGAATTATAAGTTCCTAGACGTTTTCTACATGCTTCGAACGTGTGCCCTACCATTTTACAAAAGTTACAATACCGATCCGAACTTCTTCCTCTTACGCAGTCTCGCGCGATATGGCCGGGTTCATTACACTGATAACATACGCGGCGTCTTTTTCCCGGTGCCTCTTTATCTTGGGGTTCCGTAATATGACAATATACTCGTTTCCGACTATCGTCTACCCTGTCATGGTGTAGTTCTTTACGCTGTTGTACATATCTTTCGCAATTTATGGCGGCACTTATAGTCTGCTCAAGAGTATTTGATACCTTTCCGATCATACGCGTGGCTATTTCTGAATTTAACCCTAGAGTGAAACATTCTATTGCCGTATTTGTGGTTCCTTCGATCATTCCGCGTGCCACGAGGGGGTCAAAATTTTCGTCTATCAATTCACGCGCCTTTTGCAAAATTTTGGTTACTCGCAGTCCGTATTCCGACACCTTTTCGTCCGAATCTTGTTTAACACGTGCTAAATCCGCTTGAACCTGGGGTAGGTTCTGACTAGGCGAAAAAACTCGTTTTAATTCTAGGAGAAGCTGATCCAGATTTTCAAAAGACTTATATTGCAAATAGTCGCTGGCCTCTCCGGTAACGCGTGCTTTTACCAGTTTCATAAAGAAATTCCGATCATTAGGATTTACAAAATTTTCCGCTTCCCTACATTCTCTGATGAAACGATTTACTGAAATATTTTTCCCATTAAATTCGGGGAGTATTCGCACTATCTCATTAGTTTTTTTGTAGCTCGGAAAAGAATCTGATTTCACGGATCTATTATTTATTGAATTATTGACAAAGTCATCACGCGTAATTGAATTCTTTCCATTATTTCGCGACCTCGGGGTGGGGTTGAATAGCGGCCTAAACAATGGTGCCCTTGATTCGACGTGATTATTAACCGTTAAATCTAGTGCCTCCATAACGTCGGGCAAACTATCGTTATTATCGGTAGGCTTAGGACTCTCTGAAATTACCGAGAACCGGACGCTTGATCGCTATTTATCGACATTTTCTAATAATTGCTCGCTCGCTCGCTCGCTCAGGTACTTAGCTTTTAAATTCGCTGATTCCAATGACCCTCGGTTGACGCTGATTGTAGGGGAAACGATGCTGGGTGGTGCTAATTTTAATGCTGTTGACAGTGTTTGCAGTTCGGAGGCGTGGATAGGCAATGGCCCGATCGCAGGTGGCGTTGGGAACGAAGTTGATATGGATGTGCTCTGATGAAAGATCGCCGTCGTCTATTTGGCCTTGGAGTATTATCCGTCCCACTCTCGTATCCTGAATCTGGCGTGTTTTCCCTTGAATTTGGTGGAGTTACTGGAATTCTATTGTTGGCGTTCATGAAGCCCTTGATCCGTGATCTGTTGGGGATTTCTTTCTCTTATTGCTGCTGTGGACCCAACTTCTCAATCAGGTATTCCGGCATTCGCCCGTGGTCCAGGGGAAACCACAGCTCAAAAACCCTGGACGGAACACAGTATTGGACTTCTACCTCTTCTCCTTGGATCCTTTTCCTTGCAATTCTTCGATCAATCCCACCGCTGTCACCAAAATGTTACGACCCGAGCCGGGGTCTGCGAGCAGAAGGGCGCTCCTGCAATG
>UXGD01007802.1:0-10400 GCA_900474315.1 Torymus auratus | reverse complement strand
GTGATGGCCCTCCAGGAGGCCAGCGAGGCTTACCTCGTCGGTCTCTTTGAAGACACCAACCTGTGCGCTATCCATGCTAAGCGCGTCACCATCATGCCCAAAGACATCCAGCTCGCTAGACGCATTCGTGGAGAGCGTGCTTAAGCTTTTTTAAATTATATCACATTTTCAATCGGCCCTTTTCAGGGCCACAAATTTTTCATAACATGGAATAAATATTTCTGAATTAAAAATTTTTATATAGATATATCATTATCGGTTTGTATTCAGATGACTTTTACAATTACGTTTCTTTTGCTCGAAAATCTTGAATTCTTTTTCACTTTCCCAATTTATCGATTCCAATGTATCAATTCTTATGAAATGATCTCAGAAGCCAGTAATATTTTTTGGATTTCGTTTTATCCGCCAACCCCTATTAGCAACACTCATGGGGGTTGAAGTTTTGGAAAGTGACCCATGAAATAGAATATAAAATTCAAAAAATCTTTCAGTAATAAAATTTTTTGTTATTTACTAAAGAATTCTGCATCCGGTTTTGTTGCTATATAACTGGAAAAAAACCATAATAACAGTTGCGGCGATTAACTTAACGCTTCTATAATTCAAATGAAACGAAGGGGGAGCTCATGGTGCCATGAAAAAATAAGTAATTAAATGTATAAGGCTTGAAGTAAATAAGTATAGCTGTTTGAAATATAACCACTTTTCGTATGAGAATGCCATGACAAATACAAATAATATGTATACATTGAATGATCGAATTTCCTAATCTTATGGTTCATAACATTGAAACGAGTGGTTGTTATTATTCGCATTTCACCTGGCATAAAAATTATTTGTTCTTCAACAACTCATTGACCTTATTTACTGAAAATGTTAAATTTTTCAAAATAAAATTTATCATATCTCAACTTTCACACTTCGAAGCCTTATTTCAAAATTTTAAAAGGAACTCTTTTATGATATATTATCTTGTTTATGTACAACATTTAGTTGAATTCTGAATAATCATTCGCATAGCGATATAGCTTCCGTATCCATTACAGCTTATACGTGTACAGCAGTCCACAGTCTCATTTCGCCCCACGCATATTCCAGCGCCTTCTGCGGCAAGCCTGCTCACGCGGTACTCGGTATATCTATATATATTTCCACGAGCTCTGTCGGAAGGAACTCTAGCTGCCAAGAAAGCTCCGGGCAGCTTGTATCCCTACTCTCGCGCGTCCAGCTTCCCCTATCGCCAGTTCAGCGGTGCTGTATGTATACCTATAAGTATGAGTATGGGTTTCCCTCTATACGGGATCTTTCTGTGACACAGTCAACAGAAAAAAGTATATATTTGACTAAATCATTAGATATATATCGGGGTTTCATTGTTGAAAAAATTGTATGAAAACTAGAATTTTTTGGTTAAATTATAGGATATGTTGTATGTATGCATACCGCGAAATTCTTATAGTCAAATGTAAAAAATGTAATTGCTCATAAAAATTATTACTTTTGGATAATTCGATGTAAGTGAAAATTGTCTCTTTTAATTCACGGATATATAAAATGTTAAAATTCAAATGCAATTACAGACTAAAGTAGAGAAGAAATGAGTTATCGATACCTACCTAACCATTTTAACGACACAGGCTTAAAAGAAACAACCAAATAAGTTTCCTTTAAATTTTTTAGAAATTCAAATTGTCGCATATCTATGTTTTATTCCATATTTTTGGTCGCATATCAATCTGTTTATGCTTCAAATAAAACTCTCGAAATTCACAACATCGCGTGTCAAAAAATCATTTTAAAATGTTCAACTACATGAGCCATCTAACGAAATACCTTTCCATTCTCCAAAAACCACACGAACTCAACTAGAAACATCTCTTCACCGTTACACTCAGCGTCGCTATTCCGTATAAACCTCGCTCTCTCGCGCGTATCCACGCGGAAAATTCAACGATACAACCCTGCGGCGTGCGATAATCCATAAAATATCAGTTTAAGCTCCCTTTTAAAACTTCCCCCTTCCTTCTCTATAATCTCTCTCTGCGTTATCTCGCTATATACGCACACAACTATGAACCAGGGAAAGTTATTTCGCGCGTACACGAATTTCGCCTGCGGCTCCGCCCAGCAGCTTCCGGTCGAGCCAGTCATTTCCTATCGGTCAGGACTTCTTAATCGGCCGGTTTTGTGCGCGCGGACGAGGGATGATGTGCGTGTATGTACATATATTGAGTATACTCGGTGATGCGAGGGGTACTTTCGATTTGTACAAAGGTGACGCGCGCGCGCAGAGTAATGTGGTTAGAGCGAGGGTGCGAGCTCGAGGGGGCGAGGTAGTTGGGCAGGTTGATTTTATATAGTAATCGAGGAGATTGGAGATTTTGTATTGGCAGTCTTGGGAGACATCGAGGGCTGTGGCGTGATTGAAATTATAAGATTATATAGAATTTGTATGTATACATTAAATTTATTCATAGCTAAAATTGTACACACAAATTTTTAATAATGCTTTAATTTATTTCAAATTGATTGCACATTTGAAAAAAAGAGAAAGCACCTTAGAATTTACCTAGCGTTACAGATGAAAAACTTCCGTTCTGAAGTAAAACTCTTGAACGCTTACGTAGCGCGCCTCTCAAGAAAAGCCGCTCGTAAGAGCTTCGGGAAAATTCATTTGAATAAACCTGTATAGCGCAAAGCCATGCGTCCCAATCTCTGACGCAGTTGCGATGCAGAGTACGCACGCCGCGTTATATAACGTAGTATATATCAGTGTCATTCAATACAGCTCACGCGCGTATTTCGCTTTCGCGTAATGTAAAGCTATATATAATATGGCACAGCTTTCGGGATTGAAAAACTGCTCAACTCTCGCGCGCTGCACTGACGTGAACAAATTTCATTATCGGCGAGAATACGTCGATTCGTCAAAATCAATTAACTCGCCGCGGTCGCACAAATCTTACCCTATAACATATATACATCTACCGTACGTTATATATACACTTAGGCGCTTGTCAGACCCGGATAATTAACTGCTTCACGCGGGCGCCCCACTCGACGGAAGAAAGCCGAGGAAACTTTTCTTATCAGCGCCTCGTCAAGGGGGGAGCCGGGAAATTTTGTCGCGCGTAAGGTCCTGCGAGAATATAACCCTCGCACCGTTTTCTCTCGCTCAAGATTTATCGCAAGTGCGGCGAGAGGCTAAGCGGAATAAAATCAATACAACCGGCGAGGAAGTGATGCAATTAAGAGGCTCGCCGTCTGAAAAATGGGTTTCCGAAGAAAGCCTAAAGTATACACTCGAAGAGCCGAGGAGATTTCTCCCTTTTACTTTGTTCCTACGTTCTTTTTTCTTTTATCGCTGGGGCGCGTGTTTTTCTTCGTCGCGCAAAATGCGTCCCTTATCGACACGCCGCGTAGCTCTGTATGAGTTTTATAGGCAAAGGATGTTGGGGATTTAGGTTTCAAAGATATCCAGAAGGAGGAGGGGAAGTAAGCGAGTGGTTTTATTTTTCGAAGGACGACGTAGTCTTCGCATCCTTAACGAGCCGCGTGTTTAATGGGGGCTTATTTCCCTTTTGTCTCCTTTCGCAGATTAATAGTCGGAGATTTGTACGATTCTTTTCGGAGGTACTTATATATTATATAAACGGCATTGTCTTGGCCCATCGCATGATATAAAAACGTTGGAATAAACATATCTGCACCCAAATGGAATAGGGCGAACTTAGTTTTTCTAATTTATACGTGTATTAATTCATATTTTGTAATTAAAATATCCAAACGTTTTAAGCGTAAAAATGCGCGATTTTTTAGTTTTTAGTTTGGCTTTCCCAAAGAGGGAAAGCTGCAGTGTATTTTTTCTCATGATATAATAGAGAGGCGTTGTATTGCGATATCCGATATGCGATTGCAAAGAAAATCATACTTATGTCGGTTTTGTACAGCTGATGGATATTAGGCAAAGTATTTCGTGCTCTTGTTATTGTTTTCGTCGAGTTTCGCACGCTTCGAGTCCGAGAGCTTTTGTTTGTTTTGATCCAGTGTCTGGTATAATGTATGCTAGAATTATGGGGCCACGTGCTTCAAGGAAAAATATTTTTCTAAAAGAAGAATGAGCGTGTTGGGAGCTGGGGGCAAGCCATTCGCCGGCTGCTCGAAGCCTGTGAGGACGATCTCATGACGTTTACCACCGAGCACGACCGAGTCGTGCTTTGCTGCGGTTTGAAGTCTTCGAGCGGGGACCCTCAAGAAGCGTTGAGGGCGCAGAATACTGGGAGGCGATGGGAGGCGGTCTCCTATCGGATGTCTGGGGTATGTGGAGAACGACTCTGTAGTGTCGCCTCTGGACCGGCTACCATTCTATATAGCTAATAGCATAGGATGAGGAATTGTAGTCGCCATAGGTCTCGAGGGCGCAGGGCGACAATGTCGATGGATCGGCACTGGCTGCGTTTCGGGCGAGAGATAGATAGAAGTCGCGAGGTACGTTATAGGCCGCGATAGATAGCTCCCGGCATGATATACGCTGTCTTGTCTTTTTGTTTATACCGGGAGCGACAGGAGAGAGTATATAAATATAGACGTAGGTAGAGTGATAGACTCGTATCATTGTGTTTACCGGCATTCTTATATTGTAATGTATCCAACCGTCGTCACAATTATATATATCTTTCAGCTAAAATGTTACGTGAATTCGGGAACGAAGAATTTTTATGGTGATGTGTACGTGCGAATGCGTCGATTTTTTTTTTTTTTTTTTACAAAAGTCTGTACAATATGATAGCGGTTGTGCTGGATCTGTAGTATGCTCTGTACCATGGTATTTGCGATTATCTATTTAATTACAAATTATACATTATACAACAAATTAATCTATTTAAGCTTGGCAATATTATGTGCAGAAATTTATTTTAATAACGATAATTTTATCAAAGTCTCTTCCAAAACATTGTATAAACAGAAGGAAATATACTTATAATAATATAAAAAATTTACGCTCTCGAGTATAAACAGAGCATCAGAGCAAATAACATCACGCATATGTACGCATGTAACCGGTAGGCACGTTTCAAAATTTGCATGGCTTTATACTCTCTGATATACGCTTTTATTAAAAGTTCGTGTGACCGGGAGAAAATGTGGGTCATCTTTCTTGCCGCGCTACTCCGATCCTCAGAATCTCTCGCATTAGACGCATGCACGGAATAGAGAATCAAGGGGACACATACGCGCATGCATGCGTCAGGAAAAGTCCTCACAATATAACCGAAGAAAATAATAGTTGTGCCAGGACAGACGAGACACATATGCAACTAACTCCCATTCCTGCATATTATATGGCATATAGTCGTATATACACACGCTTATAGTTAACGGATGATAAATTTAACGTCCGGGCGCGTGTCTCCAGACATTCTCCAGAAACGCGGCTCGAATGTGAATTATTGCAATTGTGTGAGAATAAGCGAACTAGCGGCGTCTGCGCGCGCCGCTTTGCCGAGCCGAGTGCGCGCGTTGGTTTTCGTCAGAATTATATACGTGATGGAGAGAGGATAATTTACGAAATTATGAAGCGTCGAGCTTTTCGCGATTAGGGTGTGAGCTTCGTTATCCTTTTCTTCGCTGGTTCTCTCCCATTGATGAAATAATGAGAGGCGATGCGCAGTTTTTGCAGTTATTCTCTCATAATTAACTCTATATTACAATAATAACGTATAATAGCATACGTTTGAAAAAATAAGTTTTTTTTTATAAATTACAGTTATATCAAGTATAAAAGTTATTCAACAAAATGAATTATTTGGTTTCTTGCTCCAAAAATATTTAACATTTTAAATTCCGATCTCTTGTTCACCCCTAAACCTCGCCCGCGCATTTTACTCAAACTGTAATAAGTACCACGAATCGCGTCGCTCATCTACAATTCTATATACTAAAACAAAAAATATACCCTGTCACCGAATCTTCTATAAAACCGGGAATAATTCACCGACCGAGACAAATGCAAATCACGGAGGCCAACCGTTTTTCCTACCCCGCACCCGATCTCTACTGTATTTATGACAACACCTCTCTAACCCGCACCCGCGCACGTGGTGCAGTTGAGCTCAGGAAATTTTCGATCGCGCGCCTGTAATTTACACAGATATTATATTATAATACATATACACGCCCGGCCGTCGCGCAGGGCAAACATCGCGTCCCGCGTATACGATCTATTTGGCCTCGCGGTGTAATTAATAATGAACGGCAAATACCCTAGCTGCGTTGAGGGGCTATACGGGTAATACGTATCGAAAACGATTTTCCCGGACAGCAGTGTGGCGGACCTTCCTATATAAACCTACTCTGTCTCTCCTGGGGGAAAAAGGCATCTTCTTCCCCACCTATAAGTTCCGACGACGATGTACCATCGCCCGAGCTTTCACCTATATAGACACATCCCTCCGTCTACGTGACACGCAGGGTCCTTTTCGGGCTTTGTTTTTGCGCCTGTAGTATAGTACGCGGATGTGCGGGATCCCGAAATTGGCAATAATCTCAATTAGGGGTAAGGCAGAGGGTGAGAGGACGCACGGCGGTATTTCACTGCGGTAATGTAAGGCTAATTACGAGTGGTCCGTGTGCGAGGTGTAGTTGTAGCGTACGTGAACATATATCCGTCTTCGCTGAAATCAGTGTTATAGTGCGGGAAGCTGGTTCTTCGAGTCGCGGGTAGGATGTGTCGGGGGTTCCTTATGCGATTAATTGGATGGCGAATTGATGATGCAAGTAGTGTATTATATCTTTTTGGACGATTGGTGTACGGTTTTTTGACTCATATATATGTGCAATTCTTACCACAAAAGACGCGAAAATGGTTGAAAAAAAAACATTTTTGGGGCACACCTACCACACTAGATTTTTGCGTCGAAATGGGATAAAAATACGTAAATCGATTTTTTACAATAGTGATTATTAAAAAAAAAAGTGTTTATTTAAAAAAAAGTGATTATTTTAAAAAATTGATTTTTTCCCCCGGTAATTGTTTAACGCATAAAAGGTTAGGTGAACCTCATAGAATATTTTTGTATGATTATGCAATTTTGTTGCAGATGTTAGTCTAAAAAAACGATTTTTAAAAAGAAGCGCAATGCAATTTGCCTAGAAAGAAAAGATAGAGAAAAAAATCGAGTACTCAATGAAGCAAGATTGCAAAGACAACTAAAGCAGAGCAATGCAAGTGTAAATGTAAACACAACTGAAATGCATCAATCTCAACAACAAGTTAAACAAGAAGCACAGGAACAAGTCATTTGTGAAGAAAATAATATGCACCAGGAACATGATAAATTTCAAATTAGCATGGAAGAACCACAAGAAGAAAGCATATATAATTATGGAAATTACGTATAATTCTTAATTGAGCCGAATAAACAACAAAGCTTGCTTCAGGATTTTAAATTCCATTGCAAAGAGATAAGGAAACGAGTCATATCACTAAAAAATAAACATTTTAGTCCAAGAAAATCGAATAACCCGAGTATTTTTTATATACCTGAACACATGGACTATATACCTTATTCGAGCTTGAAGAAAAAGCTTGAAAATCGATCAACAAAAATTTTTTAGACCCCAAAAACATACAACTTTTTAAACTTTTTCGGGTTTTTTTTTTATATGTTCGTGTCGGTTTGTTTGTACAATTGTAAATTAAGCATGTTTTTCAATGTTACTTAATAATGTTTTTTTTTCTAAATAAACGATAAAGTACCTAATTTAGCTCCCTCTATGAGTATCAAAAAATGAGAAATACTACATAGTCTATGAAACTACAATACATCAAATACATGTCGTGGGCGATAGCAACATCCGGTAAGTATTAGTATAAGAGATCTACTCTACCGAACTATTTCGGAGTAGCTTGGGTAACGTCAGATTCGTCCACCAGATGCGTATACCTGAACTTTTGTACACTCGCAAGTGACCGAAACAGAAGTCGCTTTGTATATATACTGGCTCTGCAAGCACCTAGAAGTTAATGGGAGATGAAGACAAAACTTTTAAACGATTAACCGTGATTAATCATATGGATTAATTCATATGGGACGTAATTCTGATCCTATTTTTGAAAAATTTTTATTCGACCTTCCATAATTGTTTTATTGTCATCTTTCGGTATTTTTAACCATTAAATATTTTTTTTTTATATTTCGACAGTACTTCTTTAGTAAACATTAAATTTTAAAACATTCAAAATTTCATTATTAATAAAAAATATATATATTGGTTGCAAAACCTATACTTGATATCGTATGATTAATAAAAGTAACAAATAATTCAATTGTAAAATTTATTAATATATCGAATGTATTACACACATACAAATAGATTTTAATTACATTACATGTTCATAAATATGTACATATATCTTTACATTCGGATAAAAGATATTTATAAGATTTTGGGATAGAGTGCGCAGAGGAATATATAAAAAAATATTTTTATATTATTATTTAATGAAACTTTATACAAAATATTAATAACAGTGAAATTATACAAATAATACTTTTATAAAATTATAACAGTAAAATAATACGATTTTTGCAAAGAAAGTGCGTGTCAAAAATCATGAAATTATATATAGTTATATATAACTTTGTTTACAAATTAAAATTTTTTATCTTCTACATTCATACACATAGGATTTGCATCTTTTGCTTTAAACCATGCGTATTTTATTTGAAAATTACAAATTCATAAATATAACAGTGAAAGCAACTTAATATGCATAGTTTAAATTTCAATTTTACACATAATAATGTTATTACTAAGTTTTTAAAAATTATTAATGCTTTAAATGATTAGCAACCTAAAAAAAGAAATTTAAACATTTTTTCATATCATGAAACAGTCTGATTTTTTAAATTCAAGACTAGATTTCTTTATTGATAGGTATATGCATTATTTGAAATTGTTATCACTCTGTAGAAACGTCAAAAAATCAGACTGTTACTATAACTAGTTCAATAAAATCGAAGCACTTCTACTTACAACATGTAGAGAAAATTTTTTGATAAAATAAAATGAGCAAAAACTAGCAGATAAACTTAAATGCATTACTTTCATTATCTCTACAGAGTTTGCTTTATGTTAAATTATTTTTCCGTTGCGGAAAATTATAGTGTACATTTTTTAATTTATAAAATCTATGTGAAAGATTATCTTTCATAAACTAATTTTTATATTAAACAATCTGTGCTCGTGATTCTTTAATTTAATTATATACGTGGATTGTTGAAGTTGTATTACCATATACAAACTTCCGAAATCAAATTTGCGCTAAAGTTTTGTGTTTCCGCGTGATACATCGATAAAAGAAATATCATTATTAAATAAAAAAAAACTGATGCCGTCAATCTGAGTGTCTTCAATCGATCGTCTTATTCATTGATACGCCGTGGTTTGAGTAACGTTGATCATATCGCCGCTGCTGTGAAATAAAAGAATAATAGAAAAATTAGTTTCGTAAATTAATGAAATACAGCGGAAAATCCAAGGAAATATATTTGAATAAGCAAAAATAATACTTTTAAACAGGCAAACAATTTAAATGCATTAATCCTTAAACAAATTAGCGCAGAAGTACGAAGCGCGAAATAAGATCAATTAAAAATTCAATTACCAAATCGCGAAAATAATAATAGCGAAAAGTAAAGGGCATTAGTTATACCAATGACAAGCGATGACGGGGAGGTTTTTTCGTAAATGAATCATGCAAATTACACATATATTTATAGGTAAATATTTCTTACTTGACTATATAGTAACAAATTATATAGTTTAACTAAAATTAAATAACACATTACGATTATTATCAAAAGGATTATAACGTAAAAATTTCATTATCTTTTTGGAATAATTTAATTGGGTCGTCGATTTCATGCGTGAGCATGCATGAATCATAAATAAAGGGTGTGTTCGAGCGGAAGACGGTATCTGTCTTATCAGATTACTCGTATCAATAGTGAACTGTTCTAAGCAATGATTTATTACTGGAAACAGATAAAGTCAAGGCCTAATATGATCAAGATTATAAAGTAAGCAAATATTCATTAGAGAAATGTGAAAATTTTCAAGTTTACAAACATAAGCATTGTTATTAATTTAAAATTTTGAAAATTAAGATAATTTCGTAATTAAGCGTAAATTGAATAAATTGCTTTCAAAAAATAATATAAGAAGAAAATACTCCCAAACCAGATTAAAAAGAATAGTACATTGTGTAACAAGGGAGGAAAATTGATTTTTTCTAGCGAGGATGATGATTGAGCACGAGTGCTACACGAGTGCTCAAAATCATCATCCGAGTCTGAAAAAGTCAATTGCTCCCTTGTTACACATAGTAATTT
>UXGD01007801.1:0-10402 GCA_900474315.1 Torymus auratus | reverse complement strand
TCTTTTTATGCTTTGAAAAATTATTTGGTTATGACATCATTTAAACTAATTAAAATGAAATCATACTGAAAAATTATTTTCATAACCTCAAAAATAAAGTAGCATGCGCCCGCAGCGCGTTTGGATTATGCTAGTAGAAAGCTGCCTTTTCATGCGCAAAGCTAAAACGTTACAATGCTGAAAAAGTTCGCTGTGTTCAACGTTTGAGCGTTGACGTTCGACTCGAACATTAGAAATACTGCTTCGGCGTTTTAGCGTCTTAGCATTACGCATGAAAAGGCACCTTAAATAAAAGTCTCATGCAATTATTTTTTACCTATTAATATACCTATCTATAAAAATTTATTATTTTGCAATTTAATCTTTAAAAGTTATTTTATATCATTCTAAACAGTCCAAAAAGCCATAAAATATACAAATTTGACAATAAGAGAACAATTTCACAAAGATTCGTAAAATATGATTTTACCAAACATATAATTTATTGCTTGATGTTTAAACGCGGAATTCACAATTTACTAATTAGAATTTAGTATTGCGACAACAATCCTAGTGTTTTAAGTTATTTTTGTTTTTTTCGTTTAAGCTTCAAGGAATAAATTAATATGTCTTGTCCGAATTATGATTAAACCTCTTGGTGACTGAGTATCATTGAAAATGAAATAATGTTTTTTTCCTCAGTTTTGGCTACTCCATTAGTATCGTGTACTGGCCGTGAATTATACGCCAACTAAAGTAAACCTAATTTTTTATTATTTATGTTAACGTAAATTAATATTTTAAATATATTTTGTATATCAATGACATAGCGTAATTTTATCATTTTTTAATTTTTCGTTAAAAGAATAAAAATACAAAGCGAACAAATAATCATTATAATAATTAATATAAATGTGCAAACATACTTTTAAAACATAATTTGACGTTCAATACTCTGTATTGGGGATTACTATAACACTACAAAATCAGTGAAAAGTTAAAGTGTCTAGAACCGGGGAAGACTTTTTGGCAATCGTAAAAAAACCAACTTTTTCAAGTAATTTCTTATTTTTATAATAATAATAATTTATCAAAATTGATCTATCTCTTTATAAAGAGTCTGGTAAGGATCAGTTTCCTTCTTATTATTTAAACTTTGACCCATAACATCACAAGCTACGCCCAAAAATGCTATAAGAGTGCCACCACTGGACCACTTGAAAAATTGAGGATTAATTATGAGCATAAACATGTTTGTATATATAGTGGAAAATTAATGTATAAAACGGCAGAGTATATCAGAATAAAAGATAATTTATGCATTGATAAAAAATACGACTTGGGTATTCGAAATAAAGTGAGCCACACGCAGTAATTAGCGCAATAAAAAATGTAATCAATATAGACCTCCGTTATTTTCACAATAAATACATTATAATAATACATTATTGCAAAATTAATAAAATATTGCTGCAGTCCCACGTGTTGGGCCTTTAATATTCCTCGGCACCTTCGCCTTCACCCTCGACCGAATCCATGCCAACCTCCTCGTAGTCCTTCTCGAGGGCGGCCAAGTCCTCGCGGGCCTCGGAGAACTCACCCTCCTCCATGCCCTCGCCCACATACCAGTGGACGAAGGCGCGCTTGGCGTACATCAGATCGAACTTGTGATCCAGACGCGCCCAGGCCTCGGCAATGGCGGTGGTGTTGGACAACATGCACACGGCGCGTTGTACCTGCGAAAATAATGTCGTGTTCAATTGAAGATGTTACATAATATTGTATACATATACATATTACTAGCGAGAGTTTGCATACCTTGGCCAAATCGCCACCGGGGACGACCGTGGGCGGCTGGTAGTTGATGCCGACCTTGAAGCCGGTCGGGCACCAGTCGACGAACTGGATGGTGCGCTTGGTCTTGATGGTGGCGATGGCGGCGTTCACGTCCTTGGGCACGACGTCACCACGGTAGAGCATGCAGCAGGCCATGTACTTGCCGTGGCGCGGGTCGCACTTGACCATCTGGTTGGCGGGCTCGAAGCAGGCGTTCGTGATCTCGGCGACGGAGAGCTGCTCGTGGTAGGCCTTCTCGGCGGAGATGACCGGCGCGTAGGTGACCAGGGGGAAGTGGATCCTGGGGTAGGGCACCAGGTTGGTCTGGAACTCGGTGAGGTCGACGTTGAGGGCGCCGTCGAAGCGCAGCGAGGCCGTGATCGAGGAGACTATCTGGCCTATCAGCCGATTGAGGTTCGTGTAGGTCGGTCGCTCAATGTCCAAGTTACGACGACAGATGTCGTAGATGGCTTCATTGTCGACCATGAAGGCGCAGTCTGAGTGCTCGAGGGTCGTGTGCGTCGTGAGGATGGAGTTGTACGGCTCGACGACGGCGGTCGAGACCTGGGGCGCCGGGTAGATGGCGAACTCGAGCTTGGACTTCTTGCCGTAGTCGACGGAGAGCCTTTCCATGAGGAGCGAGGTGAAGCCGGAGCCGGTACCGCCGCCGAACGAGTGGAAGATCAGGAAACCCTGGAGGCCCGTGCATTGGTCGGCTAGTTTGCGGACTCTGTCAAGAACCAAATCGACGATTTCCTTGCCGATCGTGTAGTGTCCGCGAGCGTAGTTGTTGGCCGCGTCCTCTTTGCCCGTGATCAGCTGCTCCGGGTGGAAGAGCTGTCGGTACGTGCCGGTTCGGACCTCATCTATATAACGGGATTAAAAGTCATTCAATCAAAGTTGCCTTTTCGCGTTAAATATATAATGTTAAGAGTTTATTTACGCACCGACGACAGTGGGCTCGAGATCGACAAAGACGGCTCTGGGCACGTGTTTGCCGGCGCCGGTCTCGCTGAAGAACGTGTTGAAGCTGTCGTCGCCACCGCCCAGAATCTTGTCGGAGGGCATCTGGCCGTCGGGCTGGATGCCATGCTCCAGGCAGTACAGTTCCCAGCAGGCGTTACCGATCTGAACACCGGCTTGGCCGACGTGCACTGAGATACACTCACGCTGAAACAGAGGATAATCATTTCATTTATATAGTCCTTTATGATTTTCAATATGCCACATTTATTAAAATAATATTAAATAATATTGAATTTCTTCAACTCCATTAGAAAAGCTCTGAATAGTAAGAAAAGAAGGCAAGAATGAATAAGAAATTTTATGACTTTTCAAAATAAACCAATTGCACACTGTATAGCCACTGATCTCACGGCGAGGCATAATATATCAAGAAATTATTTTTATGCGGATGTCGTATGTTTGCTAAAATCTATTTTTGCCAAACTCGCGCTTTATTCCTACGTGAGCAGTCTATTTCTGTGTTCGCAATGCTGTGCAACACCGGCGATCGGTTTCGCGCGATCGCGACAAATCGTCGGAAAAAGTTTTGAGCGCGAGTGTTGATTCAGCAGGATGCGAGATTCTAGAGGCGCACGGGATGATATATAATGTACACCGGCGCGCGAGACGAGTATATTGATCTCGGGACCTATACCCGACGGCTGTGAAACGTCGAGATTCCCTGAGAGCACGTGTGTATATACCTAGCGTAATTACATTAGCACCTACACCGCTCGATAACGTGACTTTGCGATGTGACCGCAAATTTCGGATGAATTTTTCTCCTAGCTTCGACAGTATTTATTCGTTCATTGTTTTAATATTTGTGTATTTCGAATTGAACAATAAACGATACTCCATATTAAACAGTATAATTTAATTAGTGACATTGTATTTCCACGTCATTCAAGTTTATATTATTTAATCGCTTCAATTGAATTACAAGGAACTTTCTTGAATAACTCTGTTATACTCGATAGTCGTATCATAAAGTACATGCATGAGTATATACACAGCATTCTATGGTCTACTGAATTCACTTAGTTTATTTTGATTAAACATTTTTTCATAACTTATAATATAATTGCCATTTTTGGCCCAGTCCAAGAATAAAACTAAATCTAATCTAATCTAATCTAATTGAAAATTTACTTCGCATCTCATGTAATTAAACTAAAATTTTCCTTTTTGAGTCGATGTATTATACATTCTGTGTTAAAGCAAAATAAAAATTTGTATTATTTTTTAGCAATGAATAATACCAGTTTTATCTTAAATATATCTGAAGCACGTGTGTCCACTTAAAATTTATCGATTGACCTTTCAATTGATTGAGCGTACCTGTAACAGTTACCACCTACACACTCAGCGCTAATCAACTCTAGCCTATACTTTTATACTTTTATGCTATTTCCTTTCTAAATCAAAGTTCTATTATTTAATTTTAAGAATTTTCTTAACGAAAACAATTCTTTCATATAACTTCCGTAAGTATACTTTATATCCAGTCAATAAAATGAGTAGAAAAACTCACCATTTTGAAGGGGACGTTGGCACGAGGTCGGGATAACGGAAATGTTAGAGGTTCTGTTGCTGCTCGACGCGCTTCCTTTCGCCTATATATAAAACTTGGCGGCTCGCAGACTCGTTTAAGCGAAGCTGGCGATGTTGCTTCTCCAAACGTTGCCGGCGCTTTAAGGCGAGCCGCGCCGAGTAGGGGGGTATTTATAGCCTCGCATTGCGGCGCGCGCGCTCTCTTGCGCAGGCGTCACGCAGCCGGCTGGCGTCCTCTCTGCCCACATGCAGCGCAAGAAAAAAAAAGCCGTTTTAAGTATGGAAAATCAAAACAACTTTTTAATGGTGGGCAGAGAGACAGAATGACTGTCTCTATGCGAGTATAGCTGAGTCAACGCAAATGATGGGGTTTTCTATAGTTAAAGTTTTGTATACCGAAATGGTGGACAAATGAAATGGAAGAAATACTTAAATTTCAAATTTCGTTGCAGGATTTCCAAATTAAAAATTTTATATTCTACAAATTTTAACAATTTTTCATATTCATAATAATTGCCAACATTAAGCTTGGGTAATAGATATTTATTCTAAAATATTTTTCTTGAAAAAGTATTAATCGTGAAACAAACGTTTATGCTAGTGCTTTGAAAAATAATTACTAACTATATGAAAAGTATAAAATATTTGAAAGGCTTAATAGTATATAATTTTCAAACATATAAAAACTTTATTTGATCAAGTGTTCTGAAGAATGTACCGATTTTCATTTCTTAGAATTTTTCTAAACCTCATTTTTCAAGGCTATTATCTCCGAGTTACGAAGAAAACTTTTTTTTATCTATAATTAAGTTAAAAGTCAACTAAAGGCAGTAGTTTATAAGTATAAGATGTTTATTTTGGAGTTCATTGAAAAAGAGCAAAAGCTAATAGTCGTCATTATTGTTGTATATCAACTGTAATAAAACAGGGTGGGCGTTATGATATTCATTGACAAATACAATAGTTTTCCAAGCGCAATAAGTATGACAAAGGCGGACTCAGGTATGACCATTTGTGGCGGCGCGTGGCCGCTCGACAGCTGGAAAATCGCCTTGAAACTACTCTGTATTTCCATGCATGCGCGACTGCCGACTAACGATCATAATTAAACGGCGCGACAGGTGAATGCAAATCGAGATAAAAGCGTGTCATCAGACCGGCTTCGCGGAGACGTATAGTCTTATTTAAAGATCGCGACCATTCCAGTGCAAATAAAAGGTGAGCGACTTTGTGGCACGCGCTGCACGACGAGCAACGCAAGAAAAGACGAGACGTTTCTCCAGTTGTCGCGCGCACGGATGCAGGAGACGCTATACCAAATTTAGATTCTGGGGGTGAGCACCAAGTCTTTGCGAGCTATTATCGTACTTTCGGTCGTATGTGCTCCGGGTGGTATATAAGTACTCGCAGCTGCACGACTGTGAGTTGCTCGCTCGGCTTTGAATATCCCCGAGAAAATATTCATGGTGATTTTCAACGCGCTTCTTCAACAGAATAATGCTTTAATATTAATACTAATGTACTGGAAAAATATCTTTTTAAATATTGCCTGGACAGTAGGGAGAGACTTGCCTATAGTGAGAAACGATCCTCACAACGAGATAAAAGACTCTGTTCTTTGCATACCATGCAGATATAAATAATACCTATAACTAAACTGTATATTTTGCAACAAATAGTGTGGAATAATAATGGAAAGCCAATGATTTTACAGCTCTAACTTTCGAAACGTATACATATTCGCTACTCGGAGGAGGCCGAAAGTATCCATCTCGCAGAAACGCGAAAGTTTCGTCTCCGATATAATATGAGCGACCCGCAGACCTATATCCGCACTTCCTCTCCGCGTCCCTCCTCTTATTCTCTCTTTTCTCCTATAGCACTATGCGCTCGTCCGTGTACATCATGAGATCAACGGCCTCGGGGCCGCGCGATGTGTTGCATCGCGCGCGCGGCGTTCTATACACCGCGATGACTATCGGGCCCCGTGTTCACCCGCGCGCGCCAATTAGTTCTGCGTCGCGGGCCTTCGGGCGCATCTATGTCTATCTTGTGCCTATATAAACGTATATACCTCATCGCAGCGGCGCGTTACGCCTGAAAAGCTGATCGCGCATGTAGGCTTGGTCCTATCGTAGCTCGGTCGTTTGATGCATAGCTCTATGTCCCCCGACCATAATTTCGGATCGTATTGTGCGGGCTAATCGGTGCGTTTAGACAATGAATAAAGGCTGCGATGTACGGCATTCGAATCAAAATGATTGTATATATTGCGCTACTTGTAGAAGCCTTTATTATATATAGTATTGTGTATTATTTATAACCGTTGAAGTTTTGAAATGGAATTTTGTTGTATATTTTAAAAAAAATATGAAACATCAACGGCGGTTCGAGACGACAAAATTCGATCGGCCTAATATGCTTCGCGGCCATGGATCGCGATCTGATGGAACCGCGACTATAACGCTCGAGCGTGAAAAAGTAGGAGCGAGTAAGCTCTCGCGGGCGTATGGAGGCTGCTGCGTGGTACCGGACTCTCCGGAACAAGTCAACCGAGCGAAAGTAGCGTACACGGCCATGTATGGACAGACTTGCCGCGAAGCTGCGACTAATGACGACATACGCGCGCTCTCGCGCACACACCTTCGGCCCCTCGCTCATTATGCACGCGCCTTTACTGTTCTTTTCATTGCTCAGACGTTTTGAGTTTGACAATTTTTCATCTTTCTTTTTTTACAGGACAAATGAATAAAGAAACTATTATCTTATCGTAAGGTATAACAACATACATTGTATAAGTAATATAAGTATATTACTTCATTTTGACGCAGCTTTTAGACAATAAGTATTGACACAAGCCATATTCTTGTTGCTCTTTCGTTGTTTTCTAATGTTCGATTCCTTTCTAATTTATAGTGTCTGTGCGCTATGATCATCTTGTTCCCAATATTGATATCTTCTTGAATTTTAAAATCAATAAAGAAAAATGTTTGCTTAAATAATAACTTTTACTAAGCAAGTGCAAAATTTGGTTCGTATTATCCGGATGATGATTTATAAAAAAGTATTTCTTTTCATTGATTATAATACTTACTTACACATGGAAAAAAAAAATAGTTAATTTAACTTGGAAATGATATAAGTTCATTCTATTCACAGTGATGACGGTAGAAATAACATAAAAAAGTGGAATCTTCCTTGTATTAAAGTGCAATCGGCATTCTAATTTTAAATATAAAGTTGTTTTTACTGTGTGAATAAAGTTAATTTTACTTTTTTTTTAATACGAATTAAACTTTTTCCCAAACTAGTTGATTTTATTCGTGCGAACAAGGTAGATTGGCTTTGTCTTTTTTCCGTGCGTAAGAATATTGCAAGAATGTTGCAACAATATCATGATGGCAATATTGTGTACAGATTAAATAGGAAAACTAAAATCTTAGCAAGAGTTAAAAAATGAAAAAAATGTGTTATGGAAATATTATTTAAAGATTGTGTCAAAATCCATAATACTTATTCAATATTATTTTGAATATTGCGATTCGTGTGAAACAATATTCTCGCAATATATTAAGTAAAAATCGAGTAATAAGTTATGTGCAAATCCCATCATTGTTGCGAAAAAATCCGAAATCACGATTTGAAAAATGTTTTTCGAGCACACCTTTGGTGCCCTGTTTTTCTTGTTCATTATCGTATATAAAATAAAAATCGGCAGTTGTACTGCGTCCATCAAGTTGCCAATTTTTTCTACAGCAACTTCTTACTTTTTAAGAAAATGTCAAATAAAGCCCTTCTCTTCAAGCCTCAGCCTTTTAGATTCCTTCAAAAGTTACAAGGGTTTCAAGTTAAACGTCGAAAAGGCATAAAAATGCAGAAATGGCATGAATCGGCAGCGCCGCGACTTTGAGAGCATTTTTATGCCTTTTCGACGTTTAACTTGAAACCCTTGTAACTTTTGAAGGAATCAACATTTTTTAATTTAAAAAAAAAGGAATTAAAGCTCCTTTTCTGTTTTTCGACATTTTCTTAAAAAGTAAGAAGTTGCTGTAGAAAAAATAGGTAACTTGATGGACACAGTACAACTACGGATTTTCGTTTTATATACGATAATGAACAAGAAAAACCGGCCACCGAAGGTGTGATTTCGGGTTTTTTCGCAACAATGATGGGATTTGCACATATGCGTTTATATACTTTTTATAGCAATCAAGTAATTATATCTATTATAATAATGTAGCAGGTAATTCATTCTGTTACTTTATAAAGTTTCAGGTCGTTCTTACACATGATTTATAAATAGAATTTAAAATTTATTCAAAAATTTTTTTTTCATTCCTTTCTAAAACTCGGAAAAAAATTTGTGTTATCATATCGAACCACAAAGATTTTATAAGGTATGATTGAAAAACATTTTTATACGTCTAATAGTCTAAAAATAATATAATTAATTAAATCATTAATAATTATAATTGACTTTAGATTCATAAGTACTAGATATAATATAGTCGTTATATCAATGTTCAATATTTTATATCGCACTTGTTCAGATCCTCTGTGCAAGCTACGTAATTCATTATATCCGAGCTTCCGTGGCGCTCAGAAAGGACGGGTTCATGTAGTGCTTATAATCAAGATTAGCCGAATGCTATTTATATAGATACAAAATGTTCTCCGTCGTAAATTTAAATGTTAATAACAGTTAATAACTATTGAAAATTATTTAAAGTTGTTTGGAACCTTTTTACAACTGCAGTTTATAAATGTTCCAAAATGTAACATTTTGGACACATTTGTTCTAATTATAATAGTTAGAATAGCATCAGCCAATAATATTGATAAATCTTTTTAGAATTCAAAGTATTCTTTACGTGCAAAGGGAGGTCTTGATGAAATTTATTTTTTAAGGAAATATAATTAAATTTTTCTTACCTTTTGAACACATGCACTGTTCAACAAACTGTGTTCATGGATTTCAAAGAAATTAAGGATGCCGAATTTCTTTCAATCCCTTAATTAGCATAAAACAGATGCTGTTTTTTGTAGATAAGCAGTGTTTACAATCGTCGATTGGTTGGTTTTAAATTAATACAAGATTTTCTATTTAATTTTCAAGAAAAACTTTCTGTTCTTTACTGTAACAAATGAAACTTTGAGATTGATATTCTAATAAAATAAACATCATTTCAGAATTGTATACTAAAAGAAACATATTTTGATATAATTACAATCATATGTAAATTGTATGCAATGAATTCAAAACTATAGTAGTATAGCTATAATATATGAAAAATGTAATAATGCCTATTGTTTTGTAAATAACACTTTTGAAAATTTTTTAAAAGTATTTTATTCTTTATTCAATTTTCTCCAATTCAAGTGTAAATATTTACATTTATTTTATATTTATTTTTTACTGTATAACTATACTTTGTAAATAATTAATATATAAATTACATTTCAATATTATTAAAGAAGAACGAATTATTATTAACATTTTCACGAAATTAAGTATGTATTTGTAAATTCTACTAAATCATTCTTTAAAATCAGAAAATATAGTTTATTTATATTACTGCAGCTTTTTGTAAATTAAACATAATTTTTGTTTCAGATCTTTCGATGTATTAAAATAGTCTCCTTTTATCTACACTATACGCGAAATGAAGAATATTCTGATAAAATTCACTGAAAAAAATAAAACGTTGGCACCCATTTTTTCGCGAGAAGATATACCTCCTTCACGAGGAAGGTGAAACTGCTTTAAAAAAAGGAGATTCTCCTTTTTTTTCAAATAGAAACTTGTGTTTTTTGGAAAGTGGAAAATACGTGTTTAAAAAAAAGTAATTTCTACGTTTTAAAGAAAGTAAGTTTTTCATTTGCTGTTTATTATATCTACAAATGCAATAAATATGTTAATATTTTGAAATATATATCTCTTTTAAGGTGATGTGAAATACCGACATAATTTTCAAACATGGATATCTCATCAAAATACCAATAGAATCATTCAAATAAAAAACTGAAT
>UXGD01007800.1:0-10402 GCA_900474315.1 Torymus auratus | reverse complement strand
CGATTTTCAGCAATTTACGTATTTTTATGCCATTTCGACGCTAAACTTCAAACTGCTATAACTTTTGAAGGAATCAAGATTTTCAAAAATCGATCGTTCAAAAAAAAAAATTAAAGGTCTTTCTTTCTAGTTTTAATTTCTTTTTTGAAAAGTTGTGTAGGACGTTCCTGGACCAAATGGCAGAGATTTAAAGTGGAGGGAAAAAATCGCATAAAATATTCGAGATTAATTTGGTCGGCAAAAAAGTTTGGCGACGGATAATGCGTGTACACCATTTTTCTCATGTTCTGAAACCCCCAAAGAACCAAAAAAATGTGGTATGGTAGGTGTGCCCCAAAAAATTTTTTTTTTAATTTTTTGGACCCCATATTCCGTAGAATTGCACATATATATACTAGGGGGGTCCACCCTCTGCTCGCTCCAACCCCCATGTTTAAAGATAAATCTTAATAACAATAGATTACTGATGAAGAATAACTTTCCATTTAAATTCTTTCGAAATATTCATCTTTATATTTACTTTTAGATTTAGCCCAAATGTAGAAATAAAGTTAAATTAAATAGTTATGGAAAGTTACATGTTAAGGTAGTTGTCGAGTAGTAATCGGAAGCAAAAGTTTCGACTTTGCCTGCCACATGTGTTTTGTTTACGCTGGGCGAGACGAGAACTTATAGAGCGGATGGTACAACCTAACCTGATCTAACCCCGCATTTTCGCTCTGTCTCTCTCACTTACGTATGACCTCTCTCTCGCACTCGCAGCGTGTGGTCGTGTTCCCTTATATAAATTAAGCATAAGCAGCATCTATTTTGCCCTTGAACGATCTCGAAATCTCGAATAATCGAATCCGTCTCGAATCTCGAAATGAAAAAAAACAAAAGAGGAAACGGTGGCGCGCGTAGCGCGCTGATTAACACTAGTTCAACAAAAAGTATACTACTTTGAATTACAATAACTCGAAAACGGTGCCGATACTCTGTCTGATTTTTCACTACAATGTTCTAAATATTTCCCTTAACAACATATTTCTTTTTTAAAGGCATTTTCCAGAGATTCTTTCTTTAGTCGATGTAAATGTAATTCTGACATCTCCTCCCATAACCCTACGTGTAGGGTCATATCATAGCAGTAGGTATACTTACCACAATATGACATACAGAACGAGAAAAAATTTATAACAGAAGTATGCCTCTAAATTTTTTTAATTTTTTTTTTTTTTTTTTTGACCCTCTTTTTTGTAGAAAATCCTGAGAAATGCTCATATATTTAAAAAGTAATGAGCAAAAAGTGAAGCCAGAATAGACCGAACAAATTAAAGTTTTTATTATAGATGGAGCTGATTCGCTAAAACTCAACTGTGTATAAAATGTGTGTTGCAGTCTTCTGTGTTTTTTATTTATTTATTTATTTATGTTTATTAAACGGGCCAAAGGCCCTTAAACCAGAATACAAAAACATAGAAATGTTACAATAAATAATATAGGTAAGGCATTGACTATTAATACAAAAGGAATATATCAACAGGCCTTAGAGAGAGAGAGAGTTTTGCGACAGGTGTATATATGTATATTCTGATTCATGTGACCGTAAGTATAATAATAAAGAATATTTTAATTGTTTATAAATTTTTTTAACCTCAAATTTAATACTCTAACTATCATTACCGAGGTTAATATAACGCGTAAATAAAAATATAAGAAGTTAATTCTTTTCAATTAATAAATAGCTGTTTGTAATTCTGAATTGAAATTTTGAACTCCTATGGGATACATGTATTCTTGCTATATGCTATAGCAAGAAGAAATAAAGAGCACGAAGCATGCGTGATCTTGCTAGTAATAAAAAAATAACACTCAGAAAATAGGACTCGTGTTGGAACTATTAACGAATATATTTTGAGAGCATGGATTTGACAGTAACAAGGCTCGTATTTAAAAAAATAGGGTTGGGGTAGCAACCAGCAGTAGATTCTCCCACATGAGGGTGATAAAGTCAAATACTGCACGCTTGGTCGAGCCCGTGCGCTGGAGCTCGCGCCGGCAGTTGCGAGTGGCTATTCAAAAGCCAAATTGTCGGTACAACAAATCAAGTTTGACAATGGTGGTTGATTTTCGGAAGAAATTCTTCACAATAAACGCAGACACGCAGACGCATACATATATATGTACGCATGTGTACGCATCGTGCGTTGTATACGATTCAGCAGCGTAAATCCTCACGCGCACAGATAGCTGCGGTCGGACTCGCGATTTATCTCGGCGAGTATACGTGCGCCCCGTGCAGAGGTGAGTCCGGAGCTGAGTGGTGCGCGATAAGGGCGTTCTTCACCTCCGTGCACCTCTCTGCGTAGTCTGTGCTGTTATTCTCTGTGAAAGACGCGCACGTTGCAGGCTAACTTTTACGCGGCGAACTGTGACAGCTGCGGGGAACGTCGCGCCCGCCAGTCACTACTTATTTGCGAGGAAATGACGATGTCGCTCATGCGCGCATAGCCGCGGCGTGTTTACGGTAAATAGAACGTCCTATATAGCCGGCGCCTGCGTCGCGCTCTATATAGGTATATCAGGCGGTGGCGAGGATAGCGATCCGTCGGCGGAATAAGCTGACGCGCGCGCGCGCGCTCGGTCTAAGTAAGGCCGCGCGTCGATAACGTATTAAGATTTCCTCGAGGAGCTGCTGCGCTGTGTGTGTGTGTGTGTGTGTGTTTGTGTGTGTGCACAGGCAGTGTGAGAGCTACCCCCGCACACTCGCTGACATTGACATACTGCTATCGGCTGCACACGTACACACCAAGAGGCCGAGCGAGGCAGGGAGAAAGACAGACGGCCGGGGAGGAGAACACCGGTCGAGATTGCCTTCCCCACTCTAGTGTGCAGTCCCGACGTCGCTCCTCATTTGAATTTAGATTCGGCACCTTGCACAGACTCCCCACCCTCAATCTTCAGCCTCTTCTCTTTTACTATCGTATTATCATACCAACTCCCTCTTTGTGTTTTCCCATACTCCTATACCTACAGCCTTCCCTTTTTTCTTCATCTTTTCTCCTTCTATTTTGCCTTCAATTTCGATCCTTATTCTGTAGCAGCTTCTGACTAATGACTATAATACAGAGTGGCAAGTATAAAAGTGACACTAAATTTATTGGCTTACATGACTTTAATTAAAACGCTTTAATTTAATAGAGATAAAGTAATTGTTAGATTAATGGAAAAACGGACGCTGACGAACTATCTTTGTTAACTAAATATTTATAAATTAATCCAACGTTGCGGGAGTTTTTTAAATACTCCCCACTTCAGGGCTACAAAAAATTTTTTAAATAAGCAGTTGCTAATTATAACAAAGAGATATATTAAGAGAACAATCGAAAAAAATAAAAGACCATTAATAATAAATGAAGTCATTTCATAGTTCGTCAAAATTGTTAGATGGATTATTTAGAGTCCGATAGTTGTAAAACTGTTTATCAGAAGATAAAGGCCAGTCTGTGAAAAAGTGGACGGTTAAAAATTAGACTCACAAGCCTATCGAAAAATTAAGGAAATGATTTTTTATGCGAAAAAAATACCAAAATGACTCACGCCAAACTTTGTCCTTTCCATCTCCTGGGGGGAGTATATTCCAAAAAACTCCCGGAACGTTGGACTAATTAATAAATATTTAGTTAGTTAGTTAACAAAGATATTTCGTCAGCGTCCGTTTTTATCCATTTATCTAATAAGTTACTATGAACGAATTCAGCACTTACTCTGCAGTAAATAAAGTAATTTGGATACCATAGTCAAATGTCATGGAAATTTGACATTTTTCTTATGTACTTTATGTGCAGATTTATAGTATCAATGACTTTGACCGTATATCAGTCATTTACTTATAATTTTTGCATATCAAAAGATCAAATCGGATCAAATTTTTCTTGCAGTTTTACTAATTTGGTCCTTAACTACCTAGAAAGCCATACAACAAACCATATGCTCACAAAGTTACGATGTAAAAACTTTCAGCTATGAGGGAATCGCTTTCAAATTTCCAAACCTAGATACTAGTAGGTACACCTTAGTAATCGAAATTCCAAGCGAATGATTGCACTTGTAAAAACAGATTTAATGCAAGAATTAATCCTTTCCATGATTTTATTATTGTATTTTTTGCAGCACAATTGTGCACGCCACCTTTCAGAGCCTCTGAACGAACCAACAAACTTTTTTCTCGCAAATCAAATACGCTCTTAATCACGGGACTCGCAGAAAAGTTTTTCATCATTGCAGTCAGTCACGCATATCCATTACCATCGTATACTTAACAAACACACGACGAGGGAGTGCGTAATTCATACCGAGTGCCGTCGGAGCTTCTGTCGTGAATGGTCACGAGGGAAAATTTGAAAAATATGTCATCGAAGTGCGGCGTATATACGGCTATACGCTGCGCCGTATCCTCGTAAGCGATGCTGAAAAAAGCGGAACGCCGGAGAGGACGATCTCTTGTATATATATAATATACCTTTTCGCAACGAGCTAAAGTCGCTGACATAACTGCTCGATATTCCAAAGTTCCGCTTTTACGATCCTCCCGAGCCGCTTCCACCTATATATATGTAGGGCCTCAATGCAGTCGCAGCGCGCGCCCTCCCCATTCTCCACAAGTGCAGCGAGTGAGCGTATGTAAATATCTGATAACACCTGCAAATTCGGTAGCTCTCCGTGGCGCGGCTTGAACGGTTAATTGAGGTGCTGCACACGCACTCGTCATACTCGATTTTTCCTTGTTTCGCCCCACGCGACTCGTTGGTTTTTTTCCAAACGCTTCCTTTTTGCATCGCTCGCACACCTTTTGTATTTGCGTGAGCGAGAAAAACTCGCTCGGTAAAATTGAGACGGAGACTTGGTGAAAACGCGCGTGGACGCGCGCGAAAAAGGGGGGATATATAGGTATAGAGTGTGAGGGAGAGGGAAAGAGAGCACGCAATTGTTTGTCGTGTCCGGCGGTGCGAGAGCTAAATTTTCAATCGGAGCGACTAACAAACGGGAGCGCGCGTCACGCGTAGAGTGCGGAAATGGAAAACAACCATGAGAGAAAAACATAGGTGCGTAGGCGAAACAATTTCTTCCTATGCTGTCGTCCTGCCTCGCTCGTTCTCTGACGCTCTATTTTATCGATAATTGCAGTATTTAAAACTTTTCTTGGTTAACAAGAAAAGAAAATCAAATTACCACAGCTAGCCACCGATAGCTGTATACTTGCTGACTTGATTTGTTCATCAGTGCCTCCCGAAAATGGAAAATGTGACGGTCTCATAAGTACACACATCAGCAATAAACGAAAGGCAGCTATGGAGGAAAAGCAAAAGAAAAACATAACTCGGACGAGGCTCGCGCACGATTTAAGGTTTGCAGAGCCGATGAAAAATGTCGGCCATTGTCCAAATCCGACACGGCAACGGCTGCCGTGCAGCGGAAAAATATCGGGCAGGTATTGCGAAAGAGCAAAAGGGAAGCATGAGGAAAACAAATGCGCGACAACGAGATTACAGCAGGGCGCCGGTTAAACAGCTGTTCAAAGGGTATATAGCTACCTGCGAGAAGGACGCAGGCTAAAGCCTAGCCGAGCCTAGCAATTAGCAGCGTAAAGCGCGTAACGACTATTTCTTGCTCTTAACCTTGCTATTTTTAACGGCTATTCTTTCGCCTCTTTACGCCGTTCTCTCTGCAGCTTTCCTCTAAAGCGTTTTATCACTACGCACTTTGTTACACGCACACGCGCACACAGCTATGCTCGACGGGCGTCGATGAAAATTTCATTATTCTTCGATGCGATCAAGCAGCTAAACACTTTGCCCGTTATCACATCGACCTACAAATATACTTACAGCGAAAATTTAATAAACTAGAAGTTCAGCGCGCCATCACTCGTTCTCCGCACCAAGGGTATAGTCCGTTATTACGGCGATCACGGCGCCGTCTCAACGAAAACGGAACGATTTCGGAACGTTCCGAAACCTTTTGCCGGCAAATATAAAACGGAGCGTTCCGAAATCAATTTTTAAAAATGTAAATTTAGAATATAATAAAAAACTGAGCGCGTTGCAATAGCTCACGGAATCAAGGAGGTGCACTCCGTAGTTTTTGTTGCTAGGTGTCGGGATGTATCCAATGCATCGTGTAGGTGTCTAAGGTAGCCGACGACGGAGTCTAGGTGGTGCGCACCGTAGGCTTTTAGCACTAGGGGTTGCAAATCGTCGAAAGCATCGTCTAGATGTTCAGGGTGGCCGATGACGGAGTCTAGGTGGTGCGCTCTGTAGTTTTCATCGTCCACCCCGTTTTCGATGCGTGCGAACATCTACAGGCCAGAGGCAAAAAACTACGGAGCACCACCACTAACTATAGACATCGCCATCGGCCACCCCGAAGATGTGAACAGTTTATTAGATGAGCGCGGAAAATAGACTAGGAACGCAGTGAAACTAGCGGAACAATAGGACCGTGACTGTTAAAACGCAGTAGCGGTGTACCTACGGGTGTAGTGCCGGTGGCAGGCATACCGTGCATAGAATAACTCGACTGAAACTGGCACTTAGCAGGGTATCAACACGCAAGTCGACTGGCGTAGCACACATAACCTAGTTTGTTTTGTGTCGTTGATCATGGATATTATTGAAAGAAAATTGTAATCACTAATGGGATAATACTTATAAATGATCTTCTAGAATGATCTGATAATACAGACAGTGAAGAAGATGAAGTTTTTATTCAGCTCCGTGAAAATAATCGTCTGCCAAGACAAATTTATATGAGTTATGAAATCCAGATTAATGACTACTCAGATGAAAAATTTAAAAAGGATTTCAGATTAAATAGGGAAACATTCAATTATTTATTGGAGATTATTGGAAATAAATTAAAAAACAGAAGATGGGTTGGAAGAAAGACAAAAGAGCCAAAAACGCAATTACTTTTGACATTATGGTTTTTTGCAAACCCAGATTCTTACAGGTAATAAGATATAATACATAAAATAAATACAAATTCATATTATGTATCTAAATCATTAACATATCTGTCATAGAGAATTATGTTCAAGATTTGTAATTGGAAATGCTTCTGCAATTAGAGCAGTTAGACGAGTGGTAATAGCACTAAATGATATTAAGCATCACTACATTAAATGGCCGGAAAATCCTATGAACAATTGTGAAAATTTTGAAAGATTATGGGGTTTTCCAAATACCATAGGCGCTGTAGATGGGACTCACATCAACATCCCTCTATACATTAATGGCCAAGGCTACATCAACCGTAAAGGAAATGCTTCCATACAATTACAAGTTGTAGCTGACCACAAATTACGAATTATCCACTGTTATACCGAACAAGTTGGCTCTGTTCATGATCAACGCGTTTTTCGATTATCTGGTTTACAAAATATTTGCAACGATGATGATTATTTTCCAGAGAATAGTCATCTTCTTGGAGATGGAGCGTATACGTTGCAAAAACATGTAATAGTGCCATATAAAAATAACGGTCATCTCAATGAGAGACAAGTGAATTTTAATAGATGTCATTCAAGAGCTCGCCTGGTCATAGAACGTGCTATTGGTCTCCTGAAAATTAGATGGAGAAGATTGCTGCGAAAGCTCCCCATGTTAAGAGTTGATTTAATCCCTTCATTTATTATGGCTTGCTGTGTACTGCATAATATATGCATTATTAGAGGAGACGAATTCAATTTTAGAGCTTACAGAGAACATCGCATTCCAATTTTGCAAAACAAACTGTCTCAGTAGCTAGTAAGAATGCAGGCATTCGCAAACGAAAAATGTCTCGCATACGAGAAATATCCAACTTATTGTTGGAAAATCGATAATTTATTGCCAATGTATTAACATAATGTTACATTTATTAATATAATTTTACATCGCTAGTTATAAAAAAAAAAACATTTTAAACAAAACAAATTTTATATTTTAAGAATCTATGAAATATTAATGTAAATTTAAGTTCTTTACATACTTTTATTTAACTTATTTTATAGACTTTTCTTTAAGTCGATAATTAAGCAACATTTTAGCACTTTTGTAATAAGTTTGCAATTGTTCTTTGTAACAATATAAGCTTATGTCAACATTAATACTATAATAATTTACTGTCTTCTAAACTTTCGTCAAAAATCATGTGATATATTAGTTGTACTTTAACATCACATATCAGTTGTACTTCAACATAATATATCAGTTGTACTTCAACATAATATATTAGTTGTACTTTAATATCACATATCAGTTGTACTTCAATATAATATACCAGTTGTACTTTAATATTACATATCAGTTGTACTTCGACATAATATATCAGTTGCACTTTTACATCATAAGTATCTCAGTTGTACTTTAACATAATATATCAATTGTACTTTAACCTATGCATGAACACATTAATTTGTGTGAAAACTAACGTAATTTTGTATATTTGTTATTATCACAGAGTTTCTATGATTATATTATTATTAAAACCTATTTTTTGGTCTATTTTTTGGTCTTCTAATTTTCTAATTTTACCTGTTTAACCAAATATTTACCAAATAATAGATACAATTATATTCAACATTAATATTAACTAATAAAAACATGTTTAGTGAAAATACTATTTGACTCAATACTGTGTTTCACATATAAAGATGAAAAAACTTATAGGCAGAGCGTACATAACCTGCAAATAACATTGTCAAAATTAGGAAATTTTAAATAATTATAATGTAATATTTCAAATGTACTTTTTACTTAATACCTAGTTATTATTTTCTTTCTCAAGTAAACTTTTCAATAAGCTAGCCATTTTATCAGCTATTTCTATTTTTTTGGCTGCTTGTCTTTCTCTTTCCTGCCTATTTCTTTTTTTCTCTTGTATTAACTCTTCCAGTAAATTATTCACGCCCTTTCGTTTCTGTCTTATTTTTGGACTTTCTGCGTGTTGTATCAGTCTCAGATTCACTACTTGAATATTTCTCAGAGGATGCAGTGGCAATTGGACGCATATAAACTTCTTTTGAAAGTAGAGCATCCATTTCCTGAAAAACATAATCTACCGTTAACAAATATAAATTGCATTGATAAATTAATAAATGTAAATTATTAAATTACACTCATATATTCAAAATTTGTCCTATTATTTCCACTGGTGTTATTGTGATCCTTGGCATTTTTGTACTGGTCTTTCAAATAATTGTATTTTTTTCTACATTTTTCTCCAGTGCAATCTGAATATCCATAATCAATCATTGTCTTGGATATTTTTTTCCATAACTCATTATTTGATATGTTTGAGTATTTAACTGATTTTGATACATTCTCATACGTATGTATCAGAAGTAGAATCATAGGCTTTGTCCATGATACTGTTGCAAAAAAATGTCAGTCTAAAGATTTATACTCTGTAAATAATAATTAAGTATTGTAATTTAAAACTTACGCCTGTCATCTGATTGTAAGGGTACACCATTACTGCACCCTCTATTGAAGTCAAGTGAGCTTTGTCTTTCAGTTTGACGTCTCTTTGTTGTATTGGTTCCTTGCAAATCATTTTCAACATATAAAACTTTATGTTTAGTAGGCAATGAGATAATGTCATTGTCATATAAGTATTATCATCAAGCAATGTATTAGACTTTCTTTTAGCAATGTATTTAGTCTTTCTTTTGAACATTTGGTACTTTTATTTTCATTGCGTACTTTAGCTGGTGAAATAACCTTGTAGGGATTAGTGTTGAAACTTGAATTTTCTAGTTCACTTGAAGACATCTCAGTATCACTCAGTTCATCGATATCATCATAAAGTAGTCTATCCGAAGATTTACCAATATTTATACTATGAGGAAGTTGTTTTAAAATTGTTCTTGATTCGATCTAGGTGATCTAGGTTGTTGAGTTGATTTCATGCTATGTATAGTAGATATATTGACATCTACTCTTGGTCTAATATTTTTGTTGTTGTTGCTTGATACTTGTACATTTCTTGATAAAGGTGTATGGCTTTTATCTGGAGACATACTATTGTAAAAATTAGTAGCAAAACTTTCATTTTCTATATCACTTGAATACTTCTCAGTGTCACTAATTTCCCCTGTATCATTATAAAATTCTTCCTGGCTGAGTTTTCTCTTCTTCTCAACTGGCTTTTCTTGATTTTCATGAATGCGTTTCTCATTTTTCTCTTGTTCGTGTATTTTTCTTAACTTTAAAGTGACTGATTGATAATACTCAGGATCTAAAAATTGAAAAATACGTTAACATATTTGAGGTTAAGTTAAAATTTTAAAGCATTCAATGATTTGCAACCCGTAGAGCTGAAAACCTACGGAGCGCACCACCTTGACTCCGTCATCGGTCACCCTGAACACCTAGAT
>UXGD01007799.1:0-10404 GCA_900474315.1 Torymus auratus | reverse complement strand
TATATATATATATATATATATATATCAAATAGCATTCGCGTATAATCCTTTTCCCAATTGCAACAAAAAGCATCATCGGCCCAATTTTAATATTAATGTGTGCTCTCTCTCTCTAGCGATAACGATCGTCACACAGCGAGCAGCAGCGGAATCGATCCACCTATAATACACAATCGCGGGGCGCGTCAGACGTCGCAATAAAACAATGGCGGGCATCGCTTGGCTCTTTAATCGCGGATTAATCTCGCTCATTCCGCGTTATCGCTCTCGGACGCGATAACCGCTTGCGCTCGTGTACTCGCGTACACTTTCGCAAAAAGAAAAGAAGGAAAAAATGGGCTCGAATAGCCGAGACTAACTCCCCTGACGAGAGCGCCGCAAGTTCGCGCAGCTGCGGGAGACTCTCGTTTCGCCCCCGATCTTTTCATTATCTTTTTGCGCCTTTTTCATCCTCGTTAGGAGCTGACTCTGCTGCTCGTCTTCAAAAGAATCACGGAAAGTCCAGGAAGGAGTGAGAGAGATTTCAGTAATTATATGGCTGTACAAAGGGCCGATGATTCCTCTCGGGGCGGTATATAGTATAAGCTGCTTTTCTTCTTGTTTCGGGACGATTTTTTATACGCGAGAGATAAAATTGGGTGTACTAGCTATGTCTGAGTGGTAAATGCGCATGGGCATTGTGCGCGAGGAGGAGGAAAGGAAAAATAAACTGGAGGTCGTTAACCCACTTAGTGGGTATATATACACCTCCTGGCATTCGAGCTGTGCAAGCTTGCTGTGCAGTATAATACAATATCAGATTTCAAAGTTTTACAAAATTCAAGCGGAGGTGGATGCCAGGCCTGCTGTGTTGAATTAGCTTAACTTGATTGTTAACGTTTCTTCAGAGATTTCGTGATTTGTGAAGTGCTATTGAAAACACTGTTCAATTTAAACTTAATTATTTGTTAATAGTACGAGAAGCTGTTGATAAAAGGTGAAGGATCTATGTTATTTCATTTTGATTAAAGAAGTTTAAATTTTTAATGAAAGTCACATTTTCAGATTAAACGACAAAAAATCAAATTTTTTTATAGACTTTTAAAAAGAAAACCACAAGCACTTGTTCTTAATATTTTCATAAGGATTATCCGAAGTTTATGATATTTTCGTATTCTTCAAACAAAAAAGATTAAAAACATCCAGAAATCTGTTTAACAACGCGGTAATAAAAATTTTGAAAAAAATCCATTTCCACTGCTTCAATTAATCATCAATCACATCAACGTTTTCCCTGGAAATCCCACCCGATTGTACAACGTCGTCATCACATCTCTCCGCAATCAATCATAACAGAGCGTGCTCGAAACATGCTCTCATCGTGCAGACGATAATAACTGCACACGTGGACATTTTTCCACCTCTTCCCGATAACTCCATCGTAACGAAAAAACAAAACATCCAACAAAAACCACGACTTTCATCCCGGAATCCTCGCTAATACATATCAACCTACTTTATACAAACGAAAGAAGAAAAATCCGCGCGCACGCAGCTCGCGTGTCTGCCAACAAAGCAGGGAAACAGCAGAGCTTACAGCAGAACGGAGGCACGCGCGCGAGTCCGTTTTCACGGATCAATTAACGCCAATCGAAAAGCGCGTACGCCGCGTGCGCGCGAGGGAACAATCGTACGCCGCACGCGCGCATACCCAACTATCTGTGTCTCCCTCTGCCCCCTCTGCGCTTCAGTAACACACTTGTACCACTACTGTGTGTCTTTTATTGTCGGTTGTGTCAATGGCGTTTCGCGAATTCGGCGATTTCTCGGTAAGGATGCGCTAGAACTGTTGTGGTGCCCACTGCTATATGCGATGCTTGGCGCAAATTGTTGAACGTGTGGAAGAAGGAGGTGTGATGAGTGGGTCGGATAGTGTAAAGGAGAACTATGTGAGAATATGACATTTTTTGATGATCTACGTGATATGGGTAGTGTGAGATTAATATTGTACCTATATGGAATGGTTACCTGTTTTACAGTGATGACTTTTAATCAATGGCCATCTTTTGTTGTCAAAACCTGATAATGTCAATAAAACATGGTTTGGTCATACGATAGAGAAGGTCAAAATAAATCAACTCATACATCTTTACAAGCAATTAAACTTATACTTGTAGTGATATTTACATTAAAAATGTTTATAGCAATACTCATTGTTCAAAATGTAACAGTTACTTGTACCTTAACTTCTATAGATACCTGTCAAAATTAAATTATTTTGGATATTTCTGAAAAGCTCCGTTTATCAATTCCATATGCAATAAATTTGAAGTGCACTTAACTACATTTCGAAAATTTTAGTAATAGGTATAATTAATTAAGCCGACGAATCATATATAACGTCAGAGTTACAACAATATAGAATTATTGCATATATGTAACATTCATATTATACGAGCTACCAGTATAAAGAAATCGACAGCTCAATAAAACACAAACCATACATATATACATAATCGAACATCAGTCACAGATGAAACGCACGAGAGAATTCAATAAGACGACGTGTAAAGACATCTCATGAATGAGTCATTATGCAGCTTATCGGCAATTCATTGCAATGTCGCGGCACGATCACGCCGCAATATTGGCTCGCAAGTGCGGCGGGGCGCAAAAATAGTGCATACAAGATTATCTGCGCACGCACGCTCATAAGGCACTCAGACGTTTTTTATCGCGTGAACGGCGCTGTTGACCGTATAAAGCTGCGTAATTTCGGCCGAAATTCGCGTGTACAACACGCACAGACTTCGGTAGATAACTACTGTGCAAACTTGCGCGATACCCACGCGAGTTTCATTGAGCGCGTTATTCAATCGCTGATGCGGAGAGATTTATTTCGGACGCGCGCGGAGATGCGCAATCGGCGCGAAATATTTGCAATGTTCTTTTTTTTTTTTGTTTTTTGACCGAAAAACGAACTTGCTCGACGCGACGAGACTCGCCGACCGTAAAACATTGGCTTTAAATCATCGCTCGAATTTCATGCAGTTTTTATGCCTTTTCGATTGATGATGGGTGTCGTTTTTCATCCTATCGAAAATATTTTCTACGTGAGTAAGTTTATTAAAAGAGCGCAACTGTTATTGTTCGAAACCATGTGGTTGTGAGTAAATACGCGCAGTAAGTATGGTTTGCCCGAAATACTATATTATGTATGCTATTGCTGATAATAAGATAGCATTCTTGATATTATTTTAGTTTGTAGAGAACTAGTGACAAATAAACCAATTCTTTTATGATGGGTCAGACCAAACCTGAAATTTTTTCGGATTGGGAATTGACGATCGACTGATTAAGAATTATTACTAATCGTCGTATCTTTTTTCGACAAATATTTTTTTTGTCTCGCGCAGAGGCCCTATAATTCCTATTTGCGACAGCATATACATCAAACATTATATATTTTTAGCATTTGAATGTTCCGCAGGTAAACTTTTAATTTAACAATCGAAGGTATCACTTTGAAGCATTAATTTGAATTTTTAGAATTACAAATTGAAAAATTTAAATACTGTTTTATAATTGATTCATTTTGACTATTTTGATGAAAATAACGAACATTTTTCAACGCTTTCACTCAAACATTAAATTGTGAAAACTAGTACGAATCCTTTACCAGCAAAGACATTAATACCACAATCTATACCCTAATCTAAAAAATTCGTACATATTATTACTATACCATTATAGTTATATCACTACAAAAACTATCTTTTATCAGACCCATCCCAGTCACAACAAGCCTCGACAACCATCCCAAAGTGCGAACGTACTCCCAAACGACGCACATCCCAAACCGATGCCGAATTCTTCTTTCAGTTTCGGCAGTGGCCGTGTGCTCCACACATATGGGCGTGTACCGTCAATCACGAACGCCGTCGTAAAATCCAGTATAACAACGCATCGACGACAACAACAACCAGGCACTTGCCACCGCTCATTAATCCCTAAACACCAATACCCAAAAACTAAAAAAACAAAAGCATGCCCTTCCCCAGAACGACGGTCCCTTCATAAAAAAGGCGAGTAGCACTCGACCTCAGAGCTCGATCGATTTCACGGTTCCCCCCCATGGTTATTACTCGGCCCATAACCGCACACTCGACCGAGCGCATACGAATTGTCTCTCTCTCTCTCTCTCTCTCTCTACCTATCGGATTCTGCTCAACGCGGCGGCGGCGGCGGCGGCGACGACGACCCATTCAAAAGCTCGCGCGCGCACCGCTGCGATTGTGTGTACACGCTCCACTCCCAGAAATGGGAACGTTTTCAGGTTTGTTCAAAAGGCCGTCGAGGCCACTCGCGCGAGTGAGCAGCATATATATATGTATATGTATGTCGCGCGTGCATCGGTATTTCACTGGATTTTTACACGTACATATGCTCGCGTGCACGCCGGGTTTGTTTGTGTTGTGTATATTTTCAGACTGGAGTGTGAGGGAGGGAGAGAGAGAGAGATTAGTCCTTTGATGGGTGAAACGAGTGCGCGCTCTTTCTCTCTCGAGTGTGCCGCGCGTGTGCTATGTATACCTACTCAGGTGCGGAGAGTTATTATTTTTGCGTTGCCACTCGATTTTTGGCGTGCGCATCGGTTTCGATTGCTTTTTTTTTGTTGATGAATGGGGGTTTCTGGAGATAGGCTCGATGGCTGGTGAAATATAGCTTTTCGAATGGGAGATTATGGATTTTGTATAGTTTGGAGAGGATCAGTTTTGAAAGTTAAACGATGCAAAAAGTTACTATGATTTTCATTTTGAAATAACTTTTGACCTTTTCATGCTGGTTTGTTCAATTTTGATTTCTCGCTTTTATATACGATAACGTTTTTATAGAGCTATATACTCGTCCGGAAATTGAAAATAACGAGCATTTTCCATATGAAAATATTGCATATGTAAAGACCCTTTAAAAAGATAAATGACTTTAAAAATAATAACAATTAAATAAACGCGAGTGGCTGGCTATTTTTGACCTGCACTTACATTCTATACAGACGTCACTAATAAATTTTACTGGAATCTATGAAACATATAAATATTCGCCTTCTAAATTTACTTTCCAAAAACTCTCAATCGTAAATTTTTCACATTTCATCCTACATAGTCCACGCAAAATTCTCATCCAGCATTCTCGAGCACATAATTATCCTGCGATTCGCAAACCCATTCTACCCATATATACAGCGCGCTATATACACTCCCACTCTGCGCATAGTATACCAAAATAGCCCAATTACAAAACCCCACATGGGAATCCAAACCGTGAGCATAGCACGAGCTTGCTTGCGCGCTAAATCGAGACGAACAACCGTGATGTACCACCTCTCGCGACTTCTGTCGCACGCTCTCTAGCACACACGAAGAGCACAGCCGACTATTAGACGCAATCACACGAGAAACGCTGGGCCCACGAGATATAGAGACCGCGCGCGAGCGGCTGGAAAAACAAGCAAACTCCCGCAAAAGTAGGAAGCGACTCGTTACGACGGCAATTTTGCCAGCGCAGAGAGCGTCGTCGTCGTCTCGGCCGTGAGGAATGAGAAGCAGAAGAAGAAAAGAAGGAGGGAGTGATAGAGAGACGAGATGAGGATAAAAGCGCGAAACTTAGATCTTTGATTCGCTCCTAGTTACTCTGTCTCCGGGCGTGCTTTTTTAAAGCCTAGCGTTTCGTTTTTTAGTTTCTAATGTGCAAATGAAACGGGAAAATTTGTTGTGAAAGGGCGTTGCGTGTGTCTCTTGCGCGGTTTTATCACCAACTTTTGTCCCCTTTAATATTCACTAAATCCCAAGTATATAGGAGTTTATTTTACCAACAAAGTCGTACTTATACTTCTTCCTAAGTAATTTCCATTTAAATAACACTTGAGTCTTGAGTATTTGAATATTCTTTAATAACACGTATAAACAGTAGTGCGAATAAGAGAGCGAAACCCCAACTTTTTAATACTGTTCTCAACTTGGACAGTGCGCGTGAAATCGTACTCAATTTGAAGAAATGAAATTTTCCCATTAAAAAGCTGAGACTTCATTTCGCTTTAATGAAAAAGCTCCTGCTAAAAAAAAAGTATATTATACTTGGAAAGTTCATTTGGGTAGTTTGAGAGCTAATTCTAAAGATGATCTCAGAATTTGAAGCTATCTTACAACGCTGTAGCTGTGTAATTTCCTGGCAAATGATATTTTGTTGCAATTACGAGTGCGCAAAACGAGCGCATCGTCAAATGAAGAAGGCAGCGTTTCGTCTATCATCGTCCATCTAAAGTAAAAATTCTTTCGCTCAACTACGGCCAACCTAATTAACCGCACACAGATAAACAAAAATTAAAAATAATATCAAGAAACATCATTGAACAATTAAATTTTACATTCTCATTTAAAATTCAACCCCACGCTCTCTGTCTCTCCCTCTTCACATTGTTATACTCTTGAAATTTCCCTCGCCCCGCACGCCTAACGAACCCTCCTCATTTCAATAATAAAAATCTTAATTCCAACAAAACAGAGACGAGGTGCACACTATATAAACACACAGCCAGTCTCTACGTGCCTTCAGGGGAATGAAAATGCGCCTCGCCCAAGACGCGACTCTCGAAGAACAGACACTGTAGCGGTGGCGAAATCCGCGGGGAAACGCGACTCGCAAATTAAATATGGCGCACACGTATACGTGTATACACATAGTATGTATGTATACGTGAGGGTCGAGTCGCGCAGGATTCTCGCGCTCCAATTCGTTCGCTTAATTCAGCCAGCTGTTGTTGTCGTCCTCGTCGTTACACTTATACACGCGCCGTGTCTAAAGTGGTGGTGAGAGAGAGAGGCTGCGGTTAAGGTGCGCAAGCATGAAAGTGTTCAGAGTTTTCCGGACACATGGAAATCTTCGGATGGCTTTGCGTAGTCGCGAAATCAGCGGAGGTATTGTACCATCTTTGTATTGTTGTTCTTATTATGCGGGGAAGAATTTCGGATATTCGACTCGGTTGGCAAAATTGACGATGACGATTGGTGTCTATGAGGATTGGCGATAGAATATCGGAAACGATTACGTTCGTTTAGTAGAAATAATAAATTTAGATGGCAAAGATATATATGAATTTAGCTAATGAGAAAAGGTACAATTCTCTCAATGCAGAAGAAAACAATGTTTCAGAATTGATAAGAATACAGTGACAAACATTCTCTAAGATTATCTAAGCAGTCTATATTGACAAGCGATCAGTTTTATCGAATATTTTGTGTATATATTCCTGCCTATCAATTTCTATTTCTATGTTTTGATCGAACGTTCTACATATTTCTATTGATCGTTCCACATACCTAAATATTGACATTTATTTTGCATTTCAAAATTTACAGCCTTTATTTTGATTAAACAAAGTATAATAAATTTTGTCAAAATTGGGACCAATAAAAAAAATAATTCACATAACTTTGATGTATACAAGAAATATTAATGGACTTTTACTACGATATGCCAACTCCTAAGTGCTTCTGAGAGTATAATATGGGGGGTTTAAGTGTAGATAATACTACGCAGTCTAAAGTAAACAAACTATTATGTGACGTAAACTCTGATACTCGAATGAAACTATAGCATCAGCTGGTAGTTCATTCATAGGTAAATTACTTTAAAGTGTGCATGCGCACTTTGCCGGTATTCCGAACTAAGGATATAACCGTTATACTATTAAGACAACCGTTTTTATAACGCCGTTATTTATTAATTGTCTTATAAGATTATTATTATTAACTTCATTACATTTTTCTGCGAATAGCAATCAAAGTTATCCAAAAATTAATCATATACTGGTTGACGACAATCGAGTTATGCAATTACCGATTTTCTTTAGAAGTTCCCACAATTCCATAGAAATCTTTATTTTGACATTATCCCGCGTAGAAATTCAATATAAATAATAATTAAATATCCATTCTTTTTTTTATTTTCCTGTTTTTCAATTCAGACAAAGCAAGCGCAATTAACGACTCCCGTTATTGAATGACGAAATTACCACATAGATTTTACACGGATATATATGTTTCTTGCAAAAATCAAGATCACTTATTTGTCACTCTACATACACGCGCCGACTATTCTCAACTACACCGCTGTTATATAGCGTTATATATCTTGAGCCTCGCGGTTACGTTTTTCTCTCCTTTCTATATCCATCCGGCCATTCGCCACTTCGAGAGAACGCGCGCCGCTCGGCGCGTCTCTAAAGCATACATATAGACATCTCTCTCTCAAATACGTCCAGTCGTTTATATGGTATTAATGACAAAATGAAGTGGTTACATGCCCTCTTCCTTGATTACACTGTCGTTTCTTATTAAGTTAATCTCTCTCGCGCGCGCGTGTGTGTGTCTGTCCCTAATGAAAAACGCTGATGAAGATTCGTGATATTGTTACGTTACATCCTTTCCCATATCATTTTCATCTCTCGCCTATACTCCAAAGCTCCATTTTTTAAATATCATCAAAATGGACTAATCTCGCCACATAATACCAACAACGAACCAATTCAAATGAAAAAAAGTCCCCCCTCCCCCACAGACGTCATTACTCTCAACCTCATAACTCATCATTTTTCACTTCCCCACGCGTCCACCCACACAAAAGATCAACGACTCATCCGAGGTCCGGGCGCCCGACCATCCGAATTCCCGTCCAATCGCCTATATGGCCATAGTCCCGACCACAAACGAGATTTCATCCACCTCCGATCCAACCACGACGAACCACGCGGTCGGCGTAACCCGATCGAGGCCTACATTTCGGCGGTCTTCGTCCCTCTAGGTGTGTATACACCCACACACATACACGTACATATGTGGCGGCGCGCGGTACAATCGGGGCGACGCGCGCAGGTCAGGCGAACTCTGCTGCGGGGAACGACGACGACGACGGGTATACGTGTATATATATATATATGTGGATCGCGCATATGTGTGTAGCGCGGCGAGCTAGCCGCTTGCTGCTCGCTCGCTCGCTCGCTCGGCGGAGTAGTCGTTGAGTCGTGTTATATCTAGTTTATACGACGTACATTAGGCATGAATGGCATCTACTCTGCGCGCCTGAATGAGAGCAATTTAGACTTCTTTAGGCTGCTTAATCGAGTAGGAAGTCACTACATCAGCCGCATAGGTGATAACCTACACAAGGCGTCCCCATATATACCAGAGAGCGCGACGACGCTGCCCGAGACGGAGACTTCGGAGACGACAGAGAGAAAGAGAGAGAGAGAGTATGTGTGTGTGAGCTTGCCTTGGATACAATGCGGCGCTAACGTCAAAATCACGGGCTCTCGCTTCGATCCCCCGACACCCTACCCTCCTCCCCTCCCCCGCCGATGCGGGCTTGCGGCTCGTAATGCGGCGTGTATGTACGCGGATTATATGCACCTTTTGTCTCGCTTACACTTGTATCACTGCAGTGTATGTGTGACTGACGAGATTCGAGAGCTTTTTGGCTGGTTCAAAACCGTTTTTTTTTCTACGGCAAAATGTAATCGAAAAGTTTTGGTAGCACTTGTGTAAGTTACGACTGCACGAGAGCAAGACAATATAATATTTCTGTAATTATTGTCCCGCTCTTGTATTTTTGAAAATTTCTATCTTGTATTGGTCTTGTCAATCAATATGAAAAGTATTATTGTCTTGTCTTGAAATTTTTGATCATCATTTATACAGACTTGCGACAAAAAGCAAATCGATTGTATAAAAAAGCGAGGTCCACGTAGAAAAGGAAGGCATGCAGACGTAAACAGTGAACAAGTCAACTATTTAAAAAAAAAGTCTTAAACTCAAACAGCAGAGAAAGGCGAGGTCAACGTAGAAAAAGAAGGCACGTAGATGTGAAATAGTAAGCAAGTTGACTATTTGAAAAAGGCTTAAGCCGAAAGTAAATTAAATTCAAGTAACTTTTAAGAATAAGGTAACTGAACGTAATTTAATATACAAATATATTAGGTTTAATATAAAACAATAAAATTTCGGCACGAGTATAAATAAATGTCAAATTTGAAATTTGATTTGTCCCGCCATATATGTGCCACCAACCAGAGTCTAGTTTGGGCGCCGCCGCCAGGCGGCGCACTCCCTTCTCGTTGCCTCACGTATCTAAGTAAACCGGCCCGTGGGGATATAGGAGCGCGTCACGAACCACCCCACCAGCCTTTATCACGCGAACATCTCGTTAGTAGATGGTCATCAGCAACTACCAAAGTTTATTCAGTTAATAAAGGTGACTTTGTGAGTGTGAGAGTTAAATAATTGTTTAATTAGTTATAATGATTATTTCGATAAATTATTACGATTAGAAAATGTTAAGTTATTTTCAAGACAATACAAGATTCTTGAC
>UXGD01007798.1:0-10405 GCA_900474315.1 Torymus auratus | reverse complement strand
ATTAATGAATACAGAAAAGATACAAATAACCTCAAAAAATGAATCAAATCAGTTTCTTGATGGGAATTTTTATTAATTACTTGGAATGAATATAATTGTTTAGTTTGAACGTATAATCGTTATTTGGTGGAATTTTATTTAAGCAGCCTGTTTAATGAAGTATACGTCGTAAATAAACATAAATTAAGATGTGGACTTATTTAGACTAGTGTAGCTGGACTGGACTGGCCCCCACTTTACCGAGACTCTTAACTGTCTACTTCGACTATATAATATATAAACAAATATAATTAGTAGTATTTTCTATCGGCAAAATCTTTGAAGAAATTGTTTTTCATGACTCCTGCAGGATTTCTTGTATAAAAATATCTACATGAAATTTTAAAATTTCGTTCCTATGAAACGATAGTTTGACATCTCTAAAATAGTAATGTGCATAGTTTTGACCTTACTATTTCTTACTTTTCCTATTAAAAATGATGCTTTAGAATGAGCAAAAAATTGCCTGTCTTAAAGCGTATTATACGTGCCAGGACCTAGAACCGGCTATCAAATAATGAATGATTCTGGCAAAAACGTTTTGCTGGAATACCAATATTTAAAATTAAGGATTGGCAAAATTACATAAGACAATAAAATGAGAAATATAATCACAGTGAAAATTATTTTTGAGACTTCATCTTCTCTTTCACCTTCTCTTGTCAATGTGTCTATAAATCAATATTCTCTTTACATTTTTAGCGTGTTCTTAAATACTTAAAAATATTTGTATCGTCAATCGGCTTACAGTTTAGCTTTATCCAAAATATAGTAGGATCTGTTATCTCGGATAGCAGGAGCTTTAGCTAAAAAATTATCGAAGCTACTAATAAGCAACTCTTCTTTACCAGAGAATCAAGTGAAGAACTAAAAAAACTGCCTCCAATTTATTGACACGTGATGTTTCCTCAAACTTCAATATTTCATTGATTAAATAATAGATTGAATTTATTCAATGAAACATCCATTCATTTTAATATTTTATAGCACTGAGTGACTTAAGTCCGCACTTAAGACACGCCTTTCCGTGCGGTAAGTAGCCCTTTCTGGCACCGTGTATATCGCACTCGCTACGCTCGTGCGCTAACCTCACGGTGCGAGAAAGGACTACTTGAGACACGGAAAGACGTGTCGGCGGACTTAAGGCAGGCAGTACTATAAAGTAGTATACGATACGCGTGCCTTAAGTGGCACTTTCTGTCAGTGCCACTTAAGACCCTTGTATCGTAATGTACTATTATAGCAGGCCATGCGAGAAACGCCAGTTTATTGCACGCAAGCGTAAAATAAATCGGCGTTTTCGCTTCGCTCGGACGCTAACCTCACCCGAGTCCAAAAATCACTTTTACCGCACGTGTATCGTAATATACTAATATCTGTTCCTGTCCTTTTTTCCTGTAATGGCCATTTTCCTCCTTATTTCCCATATACATAGATATACAAACTATGAAATATTATATATTTCTCGTTATTCCTCGGCTCTTATTTTTTTACCATGCTCAGGTCCAACGCACCGATGTACGCCTTCGTAACGTAACCACAGTACATATTGGCGAACTGTGGCCCACCAATTCGTCTTGGCGTGATGCTCAGTAGCAGGGTTGCAAATAATTAATTAAAATGTGAATAGAATTACATATTAATTAACAATTGCATTCTCAATTGATAATTTTAATAAAAAGTAATTAGGAATTAACATTTTAGTTAAATTCTTCAACAAAACAATTAATAATTTAATTTTAAATCTGTATTTACTTAATTAAATTACATACTATTAAGAATTAAAATGTAATTGTTAATTGTTTTGTTTACTAATGAAGAATTAGATTAGTAATTTTTTATTTTGCGCGTGTGTGTCGGTGCGATCTTCTCCCTACCATACACCCGATTTGGACGCGTCGTGCGGGTCTTGTCCCCAACGTTAGTGTCCCCACACCGTCGAGGATAATATAATTCCAGCGTAACCAAATTGTTAACCTTGTACATTTATTTAATGATAATATTGTGATGCAGTGTAACGCGCTTATTAGTGACATAGTAATTTTTACTGTTGTTCTGTGATGCACCTGAATTGTGTAAACGTCTTTACTTTACCTGTTACTGAGAATGCGTCTTTACATTGTGCAGCATACAACTTTTTTCAAAGTCTTTCTTGTACATTTGCTGTCTTTGTTTGTTTAGTCGCTTTGCAGGTAACGTTGCTGTGCATTTAGTAGTTTTATTCGGTATGGTCCGTACACATAAAGCGAAACGCGCTAGAAAGCAACGCTTGTTTGAAGGTAGCGGCGATCATGTGTCTACTGAAATTTCAAATGCTAATATTCCCGGGAATGCTGCAGTGGCTACTGTAACCTCAAAAGTTTTGCCGCTGGTTCCCGGTCAAGATTTTGGCTTAATTGATGATCGTGAAAACGTGCTGCTCAAAGATGCAGTGGCCGAAATGCATAAGTGTTCGTCAGGGTTTAACCAATTCTCTGCGCATGTGGTGAGTAATTTACTTATCATAACGTTTTTCCCATACGCGCTGAAACTCCTGAAAAATATGAAAAATTTCGCTTTGCCAAGAATATCTCGCTAATCATAACGTGCTTTTAGTATACCCATATCCTCGGCAAGCCAAAACTTAATCCGACTGACTTTGGTTATTTACGTAATTTACGTAATTTAAAATGAATGCAAGTGTCGATAAACTAATTAATTTGAGTATATTGTCCAAATTTTTAAAGTAAACAAAGCAATACATTTGGTAAACGTGATGAGAGCAAAACATAAATTTTTACAAGTATTTGGTTAAATAACGTTAGAATGCATAAAAGAAGCACATGAAGCTCCTTAGTAGTCCCCAATGTTGCCTAGTCATAGTTCTTGTTGAGAATGCTACTCAGCATGCTGCTGCTGTGCCTTACAAATAAATTCCGCAAAGTAAGTAGCTCTAACTTGGACTCCGAAAGAACGACACATTCTTATGATAGAGCGTACTCGCGTACTTACGTAAGTGTGTTGTTCACGTATAAGTACTTTTTCGATAATCCGTGATGTACGCGAGGATCGATTTTACGCACGTCTTTATAGTTTCCACGTCGTTAAATTAAACCTTGTACACGTTGTATCGAAAAGAAATGTTTGATATAGGTGCGAGAAGTTATTCCTGGACTCGGGAGTTTATCGCCCAAGCGAAGCGAGTGAGTTTATAATCACAAGATATCGGGAATCACTTCTCGCACCTGTATAGAACAGTTCTTTTCGTTACAACGTGTGCAAGGCTTCATTTTACGACGTCAAGGTTATGAAGGCGTGCGTAAAATTGATCCTCGTGCACGGCGTTTTGGAAAATACTATTGGATACATGAGTCAGAATTTGATTTTAGCCTTGTGTGACCTTTTTGCAACTCCCGTTAACAAATTTTAATATTTTCTAACGATAATTTTCGAATTTAGAAATATTTTAGTATAATTAGTAAATTGTGCAATATAAATTATATTATTTTTAATGAAAAATATTATTATTATATGTCATTTTATGGTTTGTTTTAATCGTATTGAATGTAATTTTTATAAAATGTTTTATTGTTTTAATCGTATTGAATGTAATTTTTATAAAATGTTTTACGAAAATGTATACCTTATTTAGATACATTTGGGATTATTGCAAATTCTTGAAGTAAATTTAAAAAAAATTTTTTTAGTAAACATATATTAAGAACGTGTATCAAAACTTAAAGGGTTTCTGTCGATTATTTACTGTTTCATCTTTTTTTATTATTTTAAGAAAATGTTGCAATCTTAATTGGCTACTTGAATTAAGGCGCGCGTAGCGCGCTTTCTTTTAACCTCACGTTGATGTAAAAAAGAAATGAAATTTAGTTTTTATTTCTATAATATGGACCACTTGGAGATCGATTCCATAAATACGATCAAAATCCGTTCGGATTTCGAGCATTTTATCTAAATCGATCTGGAAGTGTTCCTGATTTTCGAAATAAAACACAATTTAATTTGTTTTTTTTATCATCGCGAGGTTAAACGAAGACTAGTATATTCCGCGTTAACGTAACTATTTGTTTTTTAAGGGGATGTAAAACTCAAATTCCAATATTTTTTTAAATAAATTCTCATCATTTTTTTGGAAAACGACGTTCGTCAAGCGCTCCGTATATGTAAATACTATATGCAGATTTTTTCCGGATAATTCTATTGATATTTGCGTGAGTTATCCATGTTTGAAAATTATGTCGGTATTTCACATCACCTTAATTGTGATGAAAACTTAATATTTTTTGTTATATTTCGATTTTCTCTTTTAGTATTTCATGTTTACTTTTATAAAAATCAAGTTTTGAAAATATTTATGAATATTGAAGGAAAATCATGTATACCTTAAAGTACATTTTCGCTTATTGCATATTCTGCAAGTAAATCGTTCTATTTTATTAATTATTCTGTTAGTAAGCGTATATTAAATGAAATTTTCAAAAGTTCCATCGATTATTGTCATTTTTAAGGTATTTTATTATTTTATGAAAATTTTGACATATTTCCACTTTCAAATGAAAATATCTTTATTTTTTGTTATATTAATTGTTTTTTAGTATTCAAGTTAATGTTTATACTAATAAAAAATATTTTCAGAAATTTGTACATATTCAGCAGACAATATTTATTATTTAGAACAAAAATTAAATTATTGAACATTCTTCAATTACATCCCTACCATGGCGAAATCTTAAAATTTTCAATGAAAATACATCACTTATGAAGGTACGTTTTCGATTATTGCAACTTTTAACTAGAAAAACTTATTTGTAATAACTCACTTGCCGTCATCAGTATCAAAAAGTATCATGCCCGTGCATTGGCAGCGTTTTTTTTGTTACGAATAGCGAGATATTTCTCGGAAAACAAAACTTTTCATGATTTCTCATGCTTCGATGAATTTTTCAGTGTTCCTGTTTTTAACATAAGTTTAGTATACAAAAAAAGTATTATGAATAAAGCATCTCGGTGATAAACTGTACATTCATACGTAATTTTAGCGGATCATGAACCTCTTTTCTTTTTACTCATAAAACATAAAGAGCGTCAACAACCTATTTACTAATATTCCTTTGTATTTTCTGCACCCTTTAATCGTTTCATGACCTTCTCTTTATTTGTATATACCTCATACTATACTGTGATAGAAAACTTGTGATTAGAACACGAAAAATAACGAAAAATTAAGTTAAATCATCACGTATTGGGCATTCTTCAGAAGCTCTTGACAACATATCTCTCTCTCTCTCTCTCTCTCTCTCTCTCTCTGTCTCTCTTACATAGTATCGAGGCGCATCTCCTGCTCTGACCGATTCCATTGGCCGTAAAGCTTGGAAACGAGCATACGAAAGCACATGCCAATTATCGTTCTGTTATTTATTGAAGATTTCTTCGGAAGTTTTCTGGACAAAACAGCCAGATGATGAAGCTGTTTCACTTTTCAAGAACAATAATAAAAAAAAGGTGAGAGGAATTTTATTAATGTTATTAAACTTTTTTTTATAAATATTTTTTGCTTTATTCATTTCAAAAAGGTGACTGTTCTGTATTCGAGCTAAATATGTTTCATGTGTATAATTCTGTATATACTGCTGATGGACCAGCTACAAATAACTAAAACGAAACTTTGTACATACAAAATAATGTAACGGCAGTAGTGATTCCATCAGTATGTACAATTTGAATGGCTGCCGCATCGATCACTGAATGTCACTATAATTAATAAAACATAATATGCGAAACACGGTGAACAGATGGCGATTTTCCGTTTTCCGACTATCGCGCTGCTTGTACAGCCTAGTACATTCTCCAGTGCAATATACAATTATTTTATATACTTCCGGGTAAATTTTGTACTTTTACCGTGCCGAAACGGAAAAGAAGTGCTGCATGCGTTGTCTAACCTTACTGTAGTCCCCAGAGCCACTGCGCCGTTTCTGCCCGAGTCGAAGGCGAGGGCATGATGCACGTGGCGCCGGGAGCTGTAATGATGTTAGGAAAAGAATGCAGCATTTGGTTCCCGATTCGGCGAAGATAAAGTACTAACTTTACGCGGTAGTATCTAAAAAAAAAAGGAAAGGTCGCCACCTGGCAACACTGTTTCGAAATATCAATGTGTGTGTGTGTGTGTGTGTGTGTGTGGGTGTGTGTGTGCGCGCGCGCAAGAAAGTGGAATTAATGAATAAAAAATTTTTATAAATAAAGGACTGAGTTCAAAAAGTACACGCTACAACGGTTAAAGTGAAATTTGACTCTTATTTTACCCTGGTAGAAAATAAACCAACTAAATTTTTCAACATCCATTGACCAACGAAGACCTGAAAAGCGTGACGAATTAAGCGGGTTCGTTGGTCAATGGATTGTGGAACCGTTGCCCAAACATCGCAAAATTGGTCCGTCGATGGCGAGATGAACGTTTCTCGTAGGTTAGAGTTCATTTTTTTACATACTTTTATTTGATATTAATTGCAGTGAAGTGAAATAATCACTCTACTCGAATACAATGAATTCATGTCATTCTCATTATTGAAAATATGATAGGTTTTTGGCCATCCTTTCACTCTATTTTTAATTAAAAAATCGTATTGCTTATACGATCATTAAAATAACGTTAGTCATTGAAAAATGAATATGATAATTAAAATATAATCGACAAAGCATAAATAAGTACAATAACGGAGTCAAACAGTAAATCCTTGACATGCAGTCTGATCTACATGCTCTTGGCTTACTTTCCACGGTGATTGATTATCATAATCTCCATTTGTATTACAGATTCACAACACGGAGTTGCCTCCATTCAATCTTTCGGAACCTCAGACTGTGGAGCTTGCATATGAGAAGCTTTTAAACAAAGCTCATTTGCTGGGTTGCAATGCATACGCTGCAAATATTTTTCAACAAGAAGTTAACCTGGTTCCTCAACTTGCTGATTGTCCTTATGCAATAAATCATGTAAAATATCCCACGCTATATGCAAAGGTGGAAGGAATAAATGTACCATCATGGTATTTCGGCAATTTTTTGTCTTATACAGCAATCCATATTGAGGACTGCTTATTGGATAGTGTGAATATCCTGTTGTGGGGCGCCCCAAAGTTTTGGTTAATTGTATCTCACGAATTCCGTCGTGACGTAGAAGAACATTTGAAACATGTATTGATGAGTCGGCCTGATTGCCAAAATGTATGGGACCGTTGTGAGAACGTCACATTTCACAAAAATCTCGTTGTCACGCCGACTTGGCTGCGCAATCACGGCATTCCCTATCAAATTATTGTACAAAATCCCGGTGACATTGTGTTTGTACGCAGCGGAGCTCTTCACCAGGTAGTTAACATTGGAAATAACATATGTGAGGCAGTTAACGTGGGGACCCGAGATTGGAATATCCGAGCCGAAGCTTTCTCACGCTGTGGTTGTCCGGACTGCGCTGTAGAAGTCATTCGCAGCAATCCAGAACTCGTCTGCGGGGGACGACTGCGATTGAAGAAGATGTTTAACTGTAAATTACCTCAATGTCTTATGGGCTTCCCTACTAACCACCTTCTCCAGGAGCATAATTATAAAACCCATGCATCTTTAAATGCCACCTTCAAGTGTGAGAAGTGTGGAAAAAAGCTTTCAAGCCGCAAAGCATACTGTCGGCATACTTTGCATTGTGGCAAGACGTACACGTGCGATCATTGCCAAAAAGAATTAGCATACCGTAGCTTAGTGAAACATTTTATGAGTTGTGGTGAGCCTGTCGTTTGCACCATATGTGGATTGCATTGTAAAACTCGATCTGGATATGCATCTCACATGAGAAAAAAGCATCATGAAGTTTCTGTTTGAATGTCGCTTAATGAGTTACTTTTTTGAATCTTATGTTTTAAATCAATAATAATAAACTTCTAAGTAAAAGATGAAATTTATATTATTATTTCCTTTGTGTAATTCCGATTATGCTCGTGCACGTTAACAATTGTGAACATCTATATGTATATAACATGGCGTTTACCCAACGGGAAAAAAGAAAGATGCGGGAAAAGACCGGGAATTTTTTCTTACCGAGACAAAACTGCAAGAAAGCCCGAATTTTTTTTTTTAAACAGAAATTTTCAAAATGAAATTATTTTTTGAAAATAATATTATTTACTGAAAATATGAATTTGACATAGTAGGTGTATATAAATAAGTTTGATCAAATAAGAGACCGAGAGAAAAAGGAAAATTAAATGAAATGAACTTCTTACCGAAAAAATTGCAAAGTTCGAAGAATAAACAAGAAAAATTATAAACTTGTAGCTATAGATGATGAGATCGTGATGACCGTTTATTTCTGAATAAATTTTTAATTTGCATTTTATACTGATAAAACAATTACCGTTGTTTTAACGTTTTTTCCGGTTATTTTTTCTCCCGCCTCAAATAAAGTAAATTTATTATGATTTCATGTATTAAATCGTAATAATTTGACTTTCTTTGAGGCGCGAAAAAACGGGAAAATTGAGAGAATTTGTTCTAAGTATATACATATACTTCAAGTATGTTTTCATTGTTATTTGTTAATCAACTACTATAATTACTGCATTGTTAATCAAGTTTTTTTCATTGTGAGTAACTTATTTTAATTTTTAATAAACTTAAATATAGTATTTTTATTATTGTAAAAAGGTGATTTTTAAATATATTAATAAGGGAGACGGTATTGCTTGCCACAATTGCGATTACATTTTTAAGTGATTATTTTGTTATGCTACATTTCATTATGTATCTTAAGCGCATTTTTTGTAATATTCCCCTCAAAAATTATTCCCATTACAGAAAATAACGAGTTACTTAACAGATGCAGGAACGGATCTGTGTGTGTACCGATTACTAATGCAACTTAAGCGCAACAACCGTGGTCCATCCGTAACTTTGCACTCGCCTAATTATCCCGGTGTCCCTAAGAACAGTTTGACGGCTTTCGCTTGCACTTCTCTGATTACATTGCAGGTGAGAGTAACTTATTTAAATTTATAATAAAATGAAATAAATTTTTTTTATGATATTATTATTTTTTTTATTGTAAAAAGGTGATTTTGAAAGTAATCAATAAGGGACACAGTATTGCTTGCCATAATAGCAATAATATATTTAACTGAAATTTTTATTGTTACATTTCTTTATATTTCTGAAGAATATTTTCTTTAATATTCCCTGAAAAAATTATTCCCATTACAGAAAATAACGAGTTGCTTAACATTTTGCAGCAACGGATCTGTATGTGTCATGGATCAGTAATGCAACTTGCATAAATCACCGAGGCAATTAAAATGTTAAAAATTGACAGAAGTGACGACTTATTACCCGGACAGTGATCCACGCAACAAGTGTTGTCTATGTATAACTTATCACTTGCCTAAATTATCCCGGTGTCCGTAAAGAGGTGAAAAAATGGATAACGAAAATATTTTTTCTAATTATCCAAATGATATTGAAGGGGTGATCGATAATAAGAAAGAAAAACAAGAAATGCTTAGTAGTCATTCTGAAATACGGCCTAGAGGACGGCCCAGAATAAAAGAAATTGTGACGATTCGACAATCTCGTAATAGGCCACCGTTACGTACAGTACAATCACCTTTACAGCATGTTTCTATCTCAACAGTAACGCAATATTCAGAGTACAATAGAAATAACAAGTATGATTTGAATTATGACGAGGCTAATATAGTTTCAATATGTACGCATACTTATGATCATACTTATACTGAACTTTTAAACACGGATAAAGAAAACAGTAATAAGGGTACCGAGCATTCTTTAGATAGTATTAGCGTCAGTGCAATGGGTAAGTAATTGTCAGAATCCTTTCTTTTTTCTAATGTACTTAATTACCATACTTCATTATCGTAATTGAATTATCGTTATCAATGATGATGTTAATATTAATTATGTATTTGAATAAATCAACAGCCTTCACTTTCGATGACAAGGACTATGAGATACAAAATCCTGTCAGTATAACGAGCCTAGATCAGTATGATTGTAAGTCCTCAATCCACCTCCACAACGTACAAAAAGAAGAAGTTATTAATTCAAATGAATCGCTTTTTCACGATGACTATCAACTATCGAGCACAGAAAACATGTTATCGGAAACAGCAGTCGATAGTCAAAAAGGTATGAAATATTTAGTTTCCTTGGTTGTAGGGCAACAACTTGTTATAGTATAGTACATTACGATACATGTGACCTAAGTAGCACCTTTTTGCACGGCGGGAAGTTACGCCTAATTACGCCGTGCAGAGTGCTCCTTAGGTCACAAGTATCGTATACTATTTTATAGCACTGCCTACCTAAG
>UXGD01007797.1:0-10406 GCA_900474315.1 Torymus auratus | reverse complement strand
CGTCAAAAATTGATATGCGTGTACAACTGTGTCACAAGACCGTTTTCGACTGTTCGAAAATTTTCTCATATACTGTAGGACCTACAAAACAAGAAAAAACTTACAACAGAAGTGGGCCTCAAGATTAAAAAATTTTTTTTTCTGAACCACTTTTTTGCATAAACGCCAGAGAATTGCTCATATATATACATGATGCATACTTAGACATACTCCAAATTGCTCGAAATAATTTTATATGTATACGGCAGCGGTGAGTGCAACGAACTCATTATTTGCGAGCCCGGCGGTCGACACCTAAATCACATCGCACTCGCGTCTATACGTATATACATATATACACTTTCCCAGCCTCGTAAACTCGCCCCCGCACACACATACACACACACACACACACGATAAGGGCTTGAGACTCCAGAAAAACCAAGGCGCGCGGGCGAATTCTACCTCCTCCGGACGTCCTGCCAGCTTTCACTCTCTCTTTCTCTCTCTCGTGCACGGCGTGAAATCGCTCATGTGCTTGTAGCACACACACACACATATAGTTGTGCATTTTCCTCGCCACGCATGCGTGCTCCCGTGTCGTGCTGCACGTGTGTGTCTTATAAATTTATGGACTCGCGAAAGAATTCACGCGCGCGAGTTGCGAGATGGTTCGGGTACGAGTTCTGTTTTTATTTTGCTTCGCCGCTCGAGTTTTCTTCTTGGGCAGCGCGCTTGATTGACGGGTTTTTCCGGCGTTTCGATATATGCGCGCTCGCGTGCGTTTTGGAGCGTTGGGTATAGACATAAATATATGACTTAATCCGTTGCGTTCTGCGAGAGTGAGTGAGTGTGCCATGTATATATAGTCGGAAGAAAGTTTGTTTTATGTAAGATGATGTGTGTCGGCAAAAACGTAGTCCGGATTAACGGCAGCGTATTTTTATGACGTGTATGTCCGTGTGATAGGTTTATTAGATTACGGACCGTTGTGGTTATTTTTTCAGCGGCGTTATAAATAAATGGTTGCAGTAGAGCGCGCGAGAGAGTTGGGGTTACGCGAGCAAGCCATATTATAAGGTGTTCGAGAAAAAGCGTTGATCGAAGTTGATGTGCGTCTAAAATGAATATTCTAGATTAATCAGAATTTGTCCTCTTATTACATATTCCTTGTTATGTTTTTTAACAAAGTAGCAAAATCATTTTTGGAGTTCTAAATATAATTTTTCATTGTGATTTCATTTTAATTAGTTTAAATGATAGGATAATCAGATAATTTTTCGAAACAAAAAATTCATCTTTTTATTATATTTCGATTTAGTTATTTAGTTTTAAATTATAATTAAGAATAAAGATTCAATTTAAAAAATCTTCGCGCCTATTCTGTATACAGACCAATCAAAATCAATCTTTATATGCTTTTGACAACATCCGACTATCATTATTTTAAGAGTGAAAAATGCTTTTTCTATATTCTGAAGTAGAGAAAACCTATAAATTAGTTTCAATTTCACTGCGATTCACATAAAAAGCAAAATCAATTTTTTTAAATCACCGATCTGACGATCTCCATCCCTTCAATATCATCAAGAAACCACTTCGACAAACTCATATGTACCCGCACCATATATGACTCCTCCAACAATTATCGCGCAACCTCGCGCGTCACGCAAGCGCGCATCTTCGGAAAGCGTGAAGCGCGTGGCCGCGCGAGTTTAACCGTACGGTGTAAAACTAGACAGCAGGACTTTTCCATATTGAATTACGTAAGACGCGTGTATAACGCGCGGGTTTCCCAATATCGGCGCGATTTCTTTTACGACGCGCGCGCGTGCGAATTTTTATGAGCGTGAGAGAGTGGGGGAGATAGAGAGAGAGCGACGTGGAATGCAGCGGAGGAATCATTATCGTCGAGGTATTTGGATATTTAGAGATAATATTGATTTTTTTATGAGAGGGGAAGTGTGGGTAATTCTTGACTAAAGGATTGGTATTTTTCTTTATGTTGATTGCGGATAGAGTGTGCCTCAACCATTCTAAAAAAAATATTCACACAATCCCCTAACTTCTCAATCTAATCCACCATCAACATATGTCAATTTCTACAAGGAATTACCCCTAACTGTGGTGCAAAAATCGCTCATTTTTGGTCATTTTTCGCGATTTTCAAATGTACGTAACTTTGCGCCACATTGGCCGATTTTAGCGATTCTCATACCAAATTAAAGCTCTTTTCTTCTAATTTAATCGCTTTTTTGTGGAATATTTGTTGTCACCTTTCATAGCTTGTTATTGGTGAATCATCAGTGACCCCTTTTCGTCAATTTTTCCCATGTTAAATTCCCATAACACTATGCCGTTTTCCTATGTTGAACACTGTTTTCCTGAAGTATTATACCTATATAATAAGAAGAAACAGTTCTTAGAGGTGTGCTTCAAATTTGAAATTTTGCCATTTCTGCGCCACAGTTAGGTGTAATTCCTTATAAAAATCTACATATACCCTAATCAATTCCCATAATACTCCCTTAAAAAACAAAAAAAAAAAAAAAAACAACTAGGCCATATAGGCTTGCCCCTGATGCTAACTACCGCAGTAGCTCCGCTTACAAAAACTCCCTCCGCTCTCTCGCTCGGCTAATAAATTCCAAGAGCGAGCAAATTAGCGCTCGCTCGAAGCTTCTCCCAACTTCCGCGCGCGAGGAGTTCGTTCAATGGGCAAAGTTTGGCTGCTGCAGCGGCGGCGATCGTGAACTGCTGCCTGCATAGTGGTATATATATACCAACGTTCGCGTATCAATCGCGCGAGCGAGCGAGCGAGTAATTGGCGCGACGCGAGGTAGAAGTCGAGAGTAAGTATTATAGAGCGCGCGCGGCGCGTAAATCAATTATCGCGAATGCGACTATACTTACAAGAGAGAGGTACTTTCACATTTGTTTAATATACAAAAAAAAAAAAATGTTCTTTCTAAATTTCAATAAGTGGAATTTAAAGGGTTGAGAAAAAAAGAGCCTGTGGTATATATACAGAATAAGTGTAATATCCTCGCCGTATATATTCGCCACGACTTATCTAACATCTATAATTACTACGTTACTATACATTACAATGAATTCCCTACAAGGAGTCGCGCGAATCGCTTCTTCATATACACGCACACAGCAACGAACCGGAAATAAACAAACACACACACACACACACCGTCTCTTCATTACTTCAATCCAGCCCGGTACGTTAATTTCCACCCAAAAAAAAACCTCCTCTGCTCTCCTATACAGGCTGCGCGTAACCGCTTTATCCTACTTGCTTGCACATTATCCCCGCGAGGCGTAACCGGAGCCTCTCAACCCCGTCATACTTCAAGTCAACTCTTTGACGTACCTCTTCGCCAAGGTATTTCCTCCTCCTTCTCCCACACGATCGAAGCTTCATTTCGCTTTCGCGGCCGCGCTGCAGTACGCTATATATACGCATCACGTAAACTCTCCTCCTCACCGCAAAGGAGTAAGCTACGCGACGACGCATTCTTCGCGTAGACAAACACACACACACACAACAACAACAAACAAAAAGTGCACGCGGCGTTGTTCATCACGGGGCTTTTTTTTTGCGCCACTGAAAAATCTCAAGCGTGCTTCCGCTCCCCTTCTCCTCCCAAGATATCTCTTCCCCCGAGCAGCGCAAAGCAGCAGCAGCACGCAGCGAGGAGAAAGAATGCGAGTATCAAGAACGCTCTCTACGCGGAAAGGAATCTCGAGGGTGCGCGCAAGCGAACAGGAGGAAGAGAGAGACCTGAGGCGGCGGATTATGTTTATAGTCGTTGGATCTATGTGTATATATGTGTGATGGGAATATGGTTATACAACGTGATGGTTGTGAGGTGGAAGGTTGGATGAGTAACAGAACGAAGAATATAAGTAGATCACGGTTATAAGAAAAAAAAAGAAGCGCAAGTTGTGTTCGCGCGGTATATATCAATCGGCTTTTACAAGATATATAGATAGTCCAAAGTTCCCGCACTCTGTATAACCGCCAGCCCCCAGCTGACTTACATACATATCTATATATACGTGACGGTAACTTTTCTCGATATACTGTATACAAGCGGTCTTTCGGATTGTTTTGGAAATTCGCTTTTCTCCCGCGCGAACCGAAGAAAATAACGACGCTGATGCGTTTTTCATCTCCATAGCGCAATTAAAGCAACTATATGCGGAGGGCCGCGCGAGTGGAAAATTATCGAGAGAGATCGTCGCTTAGGTTTCAGAAAGTTAAACGCGTGTAGGCGAGAGAACCGCCATTATAGCCCCGGGGCTGCTACTGCTGGCTCTCGATACTCACCGCACGCGCGCGCGCGCGCCGCCTAATTAGTCGAGTTCGAGTTCGACTTATAGTACTCGGGAAATCATTAGTTCTCTTTGCGGGCGTGATGTCGTCCCCACGGGAATATATATAATGTAACTTGCGGCTATTACAAACTCTTGTCGGAATTAAAATCGTGTAGGGCAGTGGATGTTATGTTGGGTGTAAAGATGCGGTAGTACAGTATTCATAAGTGTATTAATAATTTTAATGAAAATTATGTGCGCGATCGGTTTGATTTTTATATTATTATAAGGCAAATGAGGATTTTTTGATAAGGGTATATATAGCGCGTAAAATTATAGCTTTACCATCATCAACATTAAATTAAACAACTCAGCCGATTACGCAGTTACCCGATATATGCTTATATACTTTGAAGCGCTCTACATTAATTTACAAGTATACACAATAAACACATCCTTGCCCCAGTATTAGCCCTCTCTCTCATATAGTCTCTCAATTGACGCGTTCCCATCCACAATAAGCTATATATATATCATGACAAATCGCCCGCAAAAAAAGTCCTCGCGCATTTTTCACCCGCGCTTCGTTCATTCAATATTCAGCTCATTCCCACTCTTATCTGCTTATTCCCGCTTGTGTGTACACACATGTACGCGTCGAACCCGAAAATTCCTCGACAACAAAACACCCTCGGCCACGAAAAAACAACAACAGCAGCAGCCAGTGCACGCACGGTACGTCATTGTCAATTAATCAGGACCACACGCGCGTGGCAAACGAATCGTTAACAATGCACGGTGGACGCCAACGAAAAAAAAAAAGAAACAGCGAGCGAAAAAACAAATACCGAGCCCGCGCGAGAGAAAAAAAAACGTTGGGACAGCGGTACACGTATATGTACATACGCGGGGATTAGCAGCGTGCAATTAACGTAAGCGCGCGCGCGCGAGCTCGCGGATTTATATTCTGGTGGCAGCCGTGGGTCAACGATATAATCCCCGTATATCGAGTGCAGTAGCGGCGGGCAGCTATAGACGCATTCAATTTGCAAATGCAGATTGCTTTTCATTTTAATATAAATTGTTGAAAACAAAGGCGTTAATTATGTCGAGCGTATATATACACGTCGTGTGTGTGTATATATATGTCATGTGTATGCAACATTCCGGATCCCATTGTGCGTACGTGTGTGTATATACGTAGATGCGCGTCGCCTGGTATTCGCGCGCTTGCCATGCAGATTGCAGTTTCTCTCTGTTCCGTGTATATATATATACTATACACCCGCGCATATTTCGGCTGTATATAGCCTTTTTTCGGCACTATCACGCGCAAATAGGTTCTGAATATTCAGGTCAGCAGTGGAAAGAATGGCCGATAATACGGTTAAAACAAAAAGAAGGGCATGAATATTGTTGTACGTATACACGTATTATAGGTATACACGTGTGATTGACTATAATATCGTTACACGTGTTGTAGGTGACTTTTCGAATATTGAATTTATATATAATAAGTAGGAGCGAATGGTGTACATGTGTATGTACGTGGAGCGATTGAAACATAAAGTCGTTCGGGTGTTATCAATCGACGCGGGGAGCCCCACGGCAGCAGTATATATAGTACAGGCTATAAATTAAAAATGCGATATAGCACTCGACGTTTTAATTTAGCTCTGCGCTGCTGATAAAGCAGCTCCCCATTCGCGTGCGCGAAACGCTGTGTCGAGATCTCTTTTGAGCTCGCGCTACATATATATTTATGTATATATATATACGCGTACGAAGCTAGGAAAGAGAGAGTGAGATTCTCGATGTTATTTTTTATAATATTCGAATAGTGAGTTCATATGCGGCGAATTATCTTTCGATTATCGCATATATAGCGTTATGTATATTAATCTCTAAATGACGTTAAAAAATATATCGATTGTATAAAGGCAGATATATATAGTGACCTGCTTTACGGGATTAGAAAAAAGTATAAAAACTCATTCGCGCATATCCCGTTTGAAATACTTGCAATTCAGCGTATAAAAAAAAACGATTATCAATGTATCCACAATCACAAACAAAAGACAAAAAAAAGCCTTTACAATCCCCCCGCGTATCCATCGTCAGCATTCCCTCTTTTCCGAAATTTCACACATCCGCAACCCCCTTTCGCCTCATTACTCCCTCACTCCCCGCCTCTCAAAAACTCAACCCCCTCCCCCCTGAGCCAACACTTTTCCTTTGTCCACAACGGGCCGCGAGATAATAACGTAATTCAGCGCTCGCCCGCGGGGATAATCGCATGAGTTACAAGCCATTGGCTCCACCGCCGCGCGGGCCTGCAGAACGCGAAATTCGAGTCGAGTCGAGCGGAACGAAATTGTTACCGGCCGCTCACGGTCGGTGTATAGATGTATGTGTATATACGCGGAGCTTTGACCGCTTCGCCGGTACTAATAAACAGTACGCTGGCGGCGTGGCAGGTCTGCCGAGGGAGAGAGTGATTAACCGATGAATCGAGTCTTGCGACTTCAAAGCGTTCTGCCATGGTATACAGTGGATCGGGATAAGCGAGTGTGTGGGAGAGTGCCGCGATTATTCGGAGAGTTGCATTATTGTGATTTTATTTTTTTTAGCTGAATACGCGGAGATTATTTTTCTATAGTATGATAATTATTATTTTTGATAGGAAAAGTGCGGGACAGCCTTCATTTTATCATGAAAACTACGCTACACCTTATATAGGGAAAACTGCTATTTTTTTTTTGTAATCTTTTACACTGTATAAATTGAGAAAATAAGTCTGTCCCACTTTTCCTATAAAAAATAGTAATTTTCGCTACAAAAATGTTCTCCGTGTATAATGGTCAAGGCTGATGACACGTCAACGCTGATGCGTGTGTTTACTTTTTAATACCGTTATAAAAGCAATTTTTCGACCAGTTTGATGAAAGTTCCAATACAATTTTCGCGTTAACGAAATAATTACACCCTCTCCGCAGTATTCATTTGCAAGAAAAAACCTCAAAAAGCTTCATCACATCCCCATTATACTCCCCATACCCATAACAAATTACCAGAACAAACATATGAGGGAGAGGGCGCGGATTAATATTGAAATATTCAGCTCCACACTCACAGGCACACACGCGGGCTGACCAAACAAATTTCGACTCTCTCGCTCGCCCCTTTGTTCGCTTTCTCTCACTCTCTCCACCATGCGCTTTTTTTTCTCTCTCTCCACTATTTTCCGGGAATTACATTTCGATTGTACCCCCCCAATCTCGTGCGCGCAAAATTGCGAAAACATCGGCTTTCACGTGCTAATTAATCCTATTGCGGGGCGAGTGAAAGAAGATAAAAAAAAAAAATTAAACGTACACATACACACGGGCGCTCGGAACGAGCAACTTTTTCATTGTTGGGGGGGCGATTATTGCGCGAGAAGAAAGGAGACGCAGAGCAGTTGGAATAAAAGTGAACGGAGAGTGCGCGCTCACCAAAGCATATCGTTTAATTTTATCAGCGAGGTGGAGAGGAGGCTATATATACGCTGGCCTGAAGTGGACGACGAGGAGCGGCTTATATATATATATATATATTTTGCGCAAGTAGGTATAACGCGCGAGAGAGCCTTCGTGGAAGTTTTCTATTGTTCCGACAACAAGTGCGCGCGCGCGCCGGTATAATTTAATAAAGAAAACGGCGAATTTCGCCGCTTTTCGCCCGTGTATAATTCGCTCTATGTGTTTTCGCGGGAAATCGCGTGCGTCGGCTCTTAATTTTCTTCAAATTCATCCACGCGCGGTTGCTGGTTTTTCCACGAACTCCTCGCCTGTGCCTGTATGTGCAAAAGAGCAACTATATAATATGCGCATGCATGAACGGACGCGCCCGAGTATGTAAATTAATGTTCTTTGTTTTCATCGCTGATTTCGTACAGTGGTCTATGTATATGTGCTTGATTAGCAGGTTTGACGAATTTCGCAGTAACGCATACATAGAGTGCAATATATCGGTCGTATAGTGATGAAATAACGCGATTTTGTTTCGCTATAACGTTATTACGCTTACTTGACACGGCTATTGAATCAATCGTATTTACGATGCAACGCGGCTCTTGTTTGTTGAGCTTCTTCTAATATAAAATTAATTTAAAAACAATTACGCAGTACCAATTATCATACATCGTAAAAGGTATTCCGCAGAATGGCTTGAAACAATCAAGTCGCAGAACTGGAATGCGATATCTCAACAAGATGATGATCATAATTACTTTCAAAAATTACCAGCAACTCGCCCCCTAATTCAACCGTATCTTCTATCTCGCCGAAACCATCCATCATCGACAACCTCCAATAAATAACCGTCTCCCTCTAAAACCTCGCAAAAACGCAGGATCCAATCCACAATCCCATACTCTCTCCCTTTTTTTCCCATGCCCTATCTCTCTCCGCACCGCAGACGTACACACGCGCGGCGGCGGCGGCGGCGGCGGCATACCTGCGAATTCGGCCGGCGCTGCACATCCTCTGCATTTGCCGAGAATTTCTCTCGTCGGGAATAGAGGGTATACACACTCTGCCGCTGCAGCGCGCGCTCTCAAATTCCGCGCATTCCGCGGGGCCAACTGGTTAGCGAGCGATTTACGATATTGTAAACCGATGCGACGGTTTGGCCCGCGCGTTCTCTCCCCACCTCCCTCCTCCTCTCCCCGACCACCGAACCTCAATCTAATAGTTGCGACTCTCTGTGTATATATACACTCTCTCTCTCTCTCTCTCTCTCTCCCGTTGGGTGAGGAACGAAAGAGAGCACGAGGTATGCCGACGCAGTGCTGCTGCTGCTGGGGGAGAAGTATAGGGGTGGTGCAGCGGGGAAGAGAGAGCGTCGATGAAGAAGAGTACGTGCAGATGATGGAGTGATTGTTTGGAAAAGGTGCACAGTTGTGTTTCTCGCGGGGTAGCTTTGATATAGCTAGAGTATAGAAGGGATGGGATTTGTTCACCACTCTCTATCAATGAATATACGTGAAAAGTCGTTCATCGGTATATACAACTAATTATTTAGTGAATATTCAGTTATTGAAGCAGTGGAATAAAATTTTCATTGTGCGTAATAAGTGAATGTTAACTAAAGAATTTGTCCTTTTTTCACTTATAATCGTAGCAGTGAGCGGCTGCGGTACGATCAAGGCGAGAAAATCATATAGACTCATTTCATCCTAAAAGTTAATCTCTTCACCGCACTATCCCAAATCCTTCGCGTCGATACTAATCCAGTACCCGATCTACAAAAAAGACGCCTTCTCCACTTTTCCCTCACCACCCAATCAATACAAGTGCAACGTATCTGCGCGCTCACGTATAATTTCGCGGTTTCGTCGTCGTCGATCGTAAACCGCGCAGGCGCGCGAATCGATTGGAAGATTCTCTTTCTCTCTCTGCTCCGGTGATTCGCTTTGTTTTACGGGGCAAATCGAGCGTGTCACACGCGCGGTTCTTTCTTTCAAGAGTCAAGAGAGCCGCGTAGTCGATCGACCAAGGCGCTGTGAGGCGCAAAAGTGTGAGGAGGGACGGGATCCAAACGGTGTAGGTTGAGGTCGCAGGTGTGCGGTACTTGGTTGGTGCGAATGTAGGAGAGGATTTTGAGAATAAGGCTAGGACAGGGTTACGCTATTAAATTGAAATATTATTTATTATTACTTTCTCAGTTTAAAATGTCGGAATGTCTTCTCAACACTTTCTTATTTTCTAAATTGAAAATTAAATATACTGAAATCCCGCCAACTTTTAGCCGATCATGTATGTCCTTAAATCATGGTAGAATTCATTAACCAACTTTTCTGCCTGGACTGTTATAAATTAGCTAGATTTCTTGGCTGTAAATAAGTTTTACCGTTCTTGGCTGTAAATTCGTTTATATAATTTTCGGTTAACCTTTCACAAGCGATATTCGTTAGCTATACAATAGATTGACTAAATTTTCTAGCTAAGAATGAGTTAGCTAGAATTGTTTTTTTATTATTACTAGCTACATTAAACGCGCTTCGCGCGTATCATTCATGTATGATTGATTTTTTATTTTTGAGGTTATGAACATGA
>UXGD01007796.1:0-10407 GCA_900474315.1 Torymus auratus | reverse complement strand
TAAAAATTAATTAAAGGAATCAGTAAATTAAGTTTGAGGAAGCTACGTGCCAATGAATTGGCAGCGGTTTTTTAAAATAATATCTATATAATGATCTCTAATGTTATTTTAATCTTAGAATAAAAATTGATTTATAAATAAAAGGTTCCCTAGTGGGGGTGGCGAGCGGAGCGAGCCGGGGGGTACTATACCCCCTCTAGTATATATATATATATATATATATACATTTTTTTCTATTGTTACTTTATATTATACTTCTTTCTTTACACCGAACCTAAGCACAGGTAAATGTTTTTACCTCAGTAGGAGTTTGTATCTAGCATATATGTATACTTACACCTGGTTTTTAATAAATAGATAAATACGACTTTTATACGATATAAGGACACGCGTTTTGCTTTCTCAAAGAGAAAGCTTTGTATCGGCGAAATTTTCTGAATCAAAGATTTTGATGAATTTCGATATTTTTTAAGTTTTTCAGTCAAAATAATAAGTTTTTAAATAATGTAGTAGTTTTTTTTACCTGAAAAGCAACAATGCTTTATAAGATACCCACGAAATAGGTATTGTCGAGGTTCCTACCGACTAAAACCCCTCCTCGTGTAATAGCCTCCGAAGTATCTAGTATCCACTGGAACTACTTTTCAGCATTACTTCGGTGAAGTTTGTTCTGGTCTCGGAAGACCCCTCTTCAGAAACGGTATTTCTTAACCAATCAGTCTTCTTTTCTCATTTTTCTCTCCTTTTCTTCTTTGCTCTTGATTTCCCTCCTAATAAAGTAAGATATTCTATCTCAACTTTCTGGTAACTGGAGCATGGTCGCTATTATGTTGTCTTTCGACAATAGCATACCGACTTGTGCTGCTAGTTGCCGCCTATCTTCCGGCCTTCGACGACTCCCATTCCTCTTGCCATTACTTGAAAAAGGCTTTTCTTGCTTTCCCGGGATGTTATTCTTCTCGTCTTCGGGCAAGTGTTCTTGTCTCCGCCGGTACTCATCTTGTTCGCCCCATATTTCTTTCGTTTCAAGAGCTAGAAACCTGATCGGAGGAACCTCTGAAAGTACGTTGGCACAGTCTGTAGAGAATGTCCGCCATCCACTGATTATGCACAAAATCATGAAGCGCTGCACTGCACCCATATGTTCGTCCACTAGATGTGCAGGAATGCGAATTGCCCAGGTATGTGCCCCATACAGCTGAATCAACTCGACCAATATTGCTATCAATGGTCTGCGTGCCGGACACGGTCCTCCTATGTTGGGCATAAGTAACGTCAGTGATGTGCACGCTATTGACGGCTTCGTTTCGGCTTGCTCCACGTGGTGGTTGAATCACAATTTACTATCTAGCCACACTCCCAAGTACTTTATCTCCTATTATAGAGAAATTACTTTTTTTTCTTTACTTCGTACTTCCTTTGACGTGTTACTAAGATCGCGTCACATTTGCGCACTGTTCGTTGCAAAAATCTACGGGTCAGCACTTCAGGGATGAGCTCCAAGGCTTCGATGGCAATTATCTCTACCAAACATGCTTTTTCTGACACCACTAATAGGGCCAAGTCGTCGGCAAACAGACGCGCATTACCATCTGGGAATTATTGTTTGCGCATCAGGCGCACCACTTCATTCGGAATTCCGGCTAGTCCCGGACTTTTGCCAAGGGATAGTCTCGCCTTTGCCTTCAGCTTTTGGGAGCTGAAAGGCTGTCCATTTCCTCTGTGTTCATGGTTTGGGAAGCTAGTCTTAGGCTTTCCCGTTTGGAATAGTACTTCCACAATTTACCGCAGATGAGGTTTTTTCAGCTATCCGTTTTGCATTTACGGATTGATATTCGCTCTTGCTCCTCTATTGCGTTTAGCCTATTTCCTTTCCTAGGATTCTGGAAGTCCCTTCAACGTTTCTTGCACTCATTCGTCAGTCCCGCCAGCTCCTCATTCCACCAGTAGGCTAGTTTCCTGTGGTAGGTTGATAGCCTTCGTAGCATTGACGCATCACACGCATCCGCTGTGGCCCTCATAAGTGTTTCCACTGATTCTTCTGCAGTAGCAGAACCTTTCAAGTTAGCTGCACTAATTCGCTGTATGAATTTATCGTGGATCATCCCTGAAAGGGACCATACTCCTCTCGTTCTGTACTTTCTTTGATGGTTTTACTTGTCTAGGAGTTTCGTCGATACATATCGGTGATCACTGAGTGACTCTGCGTCTAACACCTCCCAGAATGAGAAGTCTTTAATGACTTCCGGAGACGTAAATAGCAGGTCCAAGACCGATCTAGCAATTTCCTGCAAGTGTGCACGCCAGGTTATTTTGCGACTACGAGGTTATAGGACGTCATCATTTCTTCAAGTAGGTCGCCTCTTAGATCCCGAGGCCCTCCAGTCCATCCCCTTGCATTCGCATTGAAGTCACCCGCCAAGATAATTGGGCTCTTTCGGATGTGTTCCTTTAGCGCAGCCAGGTCTAGTTCTACCAGCACGTCCGCGACGTTTGGAGAGAAATAACCAGCTGTCTTAGAGCCACGCCCACATAGCCGTTGTCAGATATCACTCCTCTGGCCCTGTAGTGTCCCTTATAGACGTATATTGCCGCATCGCCTCTCTTGCCCATAAACAACATCGCGTCGTGGAGATCTCAGTTTGCTCTGAGATAACGAGTATACCTTATTCTCCTTCCCTCGTGGTCTGTATGGCAATGTCTTTCGCATCCTGAGACCCATTGAGGGTGATCTGCAGCATGTTCACGCTAGGAAAATGGGCCATTCCCGATTTGGCCGTGGTCCGGCTTCCCCCTAGGTATTTGAAGAGCAGCGTATGTAACATCTCTCGTTCTGTGACCGTGGCGTTTTCGAGTAGCTTTGCAAGAAAGGCACTTATATGGCTTACCGCACCCCGCAGCCAAGTGTCCTGGCTCTCCACATCTATAACATAGCTTCTCCAGGATATTCTTGGAACACTCTTCGGCGACATGGCGAGGTAGGTAAGTAGGTTCGTAGGTAGGGAGGGAAGTTGGTAAATAGATAAGTCGGTACGTGATCATGTAGATAAGATGGTAGGTTGGTTTGTAGGTAGAAAACACTTTTGTTATTAAAAATAACCATTATTATATTATCAACATAATTCTTATTTTATCTAAACTGGGGGTTATTGAATAAAATGCAGTACCCAATAAAAGTACCTTTGAGATGTCGTGGAAAACGGTTTTTGAATATTTTGTGACAGGGTGGTTTTTAGGGCTAAGACGTGTTTCTTCAACGCGTCTTAGTTGAGGGGGCGAGCCTGGGTTAAAGTCTAAAAAAATAGAATTTAGTATAATTAGTCAGATATAATTATTTTTTCAAATCTATAGTAAAAACAACTTGATACCTCAAACCTTTTTGTATATTACCACAGGGCACGTGGCAATGCTCTGGAATGCTTTGATTAAATGAATGAGAGAGTGGGAAAAATCTTGTTTACACATACTTACACAGAATAAGTGGAGCAGATTTTAAAAAAATTTGTATTCACCCATTAATATCCATCTTTCAACGATTTTTTAATGGTTTTTTAAGTTTTTCACATATTTGTATGTATAAAAATTAATTGAGTGTCTATTTTCGAAATCTGCTAACCTAATTATGTGTAAATATGTATAAGCAAGATTTTCCTCACTCTCTCATTCATTTAGTCAAAGCGTTCCAGAGTAACGCTGTGAGACATGATATGATATACAAAAATTGATACTTCATTCTAGTCGTTATATTACACACTTATAAATCAAAATATAGGAGCCAGGGAGGTGCTAAAATTTTGTTTTTATGTATATTTTTGAAGTATAAAGTTGTTTTTTTATATAGATTTGAAAAAATAATTATATCTGACTAATTATACTAAATTCTATTTTTTTTAGATTTTAATCTACGCTTGCCCCCTTAAGGAATGGTTTTTTTCAAGACTTTTTTCACAATAAAGATAAAAGTGTCCAGAACTTTAGTTTTTTTGAGCGTTAGGGTCTAATATTGCAGCTTTCTTCATATTTCTAGAACCAAAAATCTGTCCCAAAGTTTTAGCCGAATCCGTGATCCGGACCCCAGACCCTCTCATAGTAAGTAACAGCGAATTTGAATATAGAATTACAATTAATTAATCTAATAATGTAGAGCTAAATGTTTAATATCACTATGTCGACGCGAGTCTGACATTATAATCACAATCTGAGTTTTATCTGAAGTGTATGAATTTACAATAAATTAATAAGTGTAAAGGATGAGACGTTCCTTTGCATTTATTTTTGTTTGAAGTTCCGCTGCGCATTGACCAAATATAATTGTAAGTGAGACGGACTATATATTCTTTTGATATGACTGAGTTGTGTGGGTGTGTGGAGCGGTTGTGTACTGCAGCGACTGTATTGACTTGGTGTGGGACTGTGTATATCGTTGTTTGGTTTTACTGTGTTTATGGAGAAGTGTATTTATGGCCGTGAAGCCAACCCTGGGTTATCTTACGAGATAACTCGGGTTTTAGGGACCCGATATGGCTGCGAGGCTGAATGAACGGAATGAGATTGGGAAAGAGGGAGACAGAAAAGGTGCCAAAACTTTTGAAAAAGCGCGCCATGCGCGGAGAAAAGCGCGGGAATTTTCGCGGAAAACCGGGACTGGGGAGAGCGAAAATCGCGAGATCGAAAAAGCTTGGGCTCAGTCTGCGTCCAGCCGTCCTGCGCTGTGCATCAGAGCGATATTAGATGTATTACGCGTGTATTGTCTCAACTATGTAGTCTGTTAATAAAAATTTTAATTGGAATTTAAGTGGAAAATAAAGTGAAGTGTCCTAGAAATATAGTGGTGTCCAATTCGCAGGGCTAAGGCCCTGTAAACCCGTGTATACGCGAGTTTTCTACTATTAATAGTAGCGTTACACAATTTCTATTTGCGCAAAATGGCTTTTCTAACCAAAAGCCAGGATGCTAGTTCTGCAACATCAAATGTGTTTTCATATAAAGTAGAAAGTGCCAAAAGTGTCAGTTATGCCGCTGCTGCTCAATCGAATCAATTTCCCTCTCGAGAACAAGGTTTAATATTGGACTGCGTTGAAGGACTGAATTTGACCGACTATACTGTAGCCATTGGAGAAATAGTGCAACCCAAGAATATATTATACGCCACTAGAATTTCAAATAATCGGGTATGTCTATACCTCTCTGACAAAGAACTTCTAAATCAGTTAACAAATGACCACAAGACAATTGACATACGAAATCTAAAGGTAAATATAAGACCGCTAGCAGCGAAAAACCAACGCGTCATTTTCTCTAATGTTGCTCCCCCGATTCCACATTACGTATTTGAAGATTTATTAGATAGTCTAAAAATTAAACGCTGTTCTCCAGTTTCTTCACTAAAAGCTTCGATTCCAAAAGAAGGTTACAATCATATTCTAAGCTCAAGAAGACAAGTTTTCATCGATCCTAACAACTCGGCTAAACTTCCAGATCTTATCAAGCTAACATATCAAGAAATAACTTATTATGTTTATCCCAGCACTGACGTATTAAAATGCTTTCATTGCAAAATTGAAGGGCACATAGCAAAACTATGCCCAAATCTCATTGATCCCGAAATAGTCTTAACCAACGGCATACCTCAAGATTCCATAAAGGATCAGATAAATAGTCAATATGTACCACCCAGTGATTCCTCGAACGTTAACTCAATAACATCAACAAGCGACTTAAGAAATTCTTCCTCTCAATCAAATAAACATCAAATCGAAAGTAATATAAATACTGAAGATCAACAAGCACCACTTTCTCTAATGGAAATTCACACAGAAAAAATTAATAAACATACATAACTGACTACAGATACGGAAGAAATAGCAATCTCTCCGATGTTTAATGACCAATCAATGATGCCTCCGCCCTCTGGTGTAAAAAGACATCGAAGCGAAACTTCATCTGCAGGTTCTCAAGCCTCTTTTTCAGAGAAAATCTCTTCAAGCAAAATTAAACCTCCTACAAAAAAGAATAAAAAAATAATAGAAGAAGCTAACATGGACGACATTCTTGTTAAGCTTGCACCCGCCGAAAACTTAATCGAAGATTCATTGAATAAGTACCCACTTGATTTTAAAGCAACAGCCGCATTTCTCTGTTCTTCATTCGGTAATTCAAATATCTTAGAAATCTCGCTCACCTACACTAAAAACACTCATGCATTATTGAAACTGTTAAGAGATATTCACGATATAATAACAGATCGTAATCTCAAATCTCGCCTCAATCGCATAATTAAACGCCTTTCCAACCTCAACGCAGAAAACTACAGCAGTGACTCGAGCACCACAGAAGACCAAGTTAAGACACACTAAATTCATCTTTAAATTATGAGCCAAGACAAATCCACGGACTTCAACTCTCTTAAAATTATATTTTGGAATACAAGAAGCTACACCCAGCGTAGTACTGAAATAGCAAGTATGTTGAAAGACTTAGACATATTCGTATGCGTAGAATCATGGCTGACGGACAAAAGTTATGTAAGAGTACCAGACTTCGTCTCATTTAGAAAAGACCGACCTCATTCGAAGGGAGGTGGTATCCTTATTTTAATAAGATCTTATCTAGCTTTCACAGAGATAGACATCCCTTGTATTTTAGATGACTCGGCTGAAATATGTGGTCTACGGTTCACTAATGTAGAACCAAAGTTCGATTTATATGTATTTTACAGACCCCCTGGTTTCTTACTCACACAGTCACAGTGGGATCTTTTACTATCAGTCACAAATAAAAATAACAATAGCATTATAATGGGCGACTTTAATGCCCACAATACCATTTGGAACTGTAGATATACTGATTCTAATGGGAAAAGATTTTATAATTCTATAGAAGCAAACAACCTTTTTTTACATAACGACAAATCAATTACTCACATTAACTCTTCTCGCAATGTTACCTCTAATCTAGATCTAGTTTTTTCCACTACAAAAATAGCCGATAGAATCAATGTAACTGTTTGTGATGAAACCAAGGGATCTGATCACTATCCGATTTATATATATGTAGACTCTGAAAAGCAACACTTTGTTAAAAAGTCATTTAAACTAAAGTCAATTCGCACCGACTGGACAAAATTCCAACTAGAACTAAACAAAGATTATGATAAATTCTTATCTCAAGAACATTCTTCTCTTTCCCCTAGCGACAAATATTCAAATATAATCGATTCCATCACAACAGCAATAAAAATTGCAACACCGAGGAAAAAATTAGACAATGTAAAAAAAAATAACAATAACAAAAAAAATGATGGATGTAAAAACCCTGTTAAGTGGTGGGATAGTGAATGCGATAAAGCAATCAGGCTCCGGCGTGCCAAATATAAAAAATGGGAATACTCTAAAGAATTGAATGACTTAATTGATTACAAAAAACATGTAGCTCTAGTTAAAAAAACATTGAAAAAAAAGAAAAAGGAGTGTTTTAAAAAGTTTGCAGAATCCCTAAGCCCAAAAGCCGACATTAACTACGTATGGAAAACCAGTAAGATTTTAAAAAATAGTTGGATAAAAACGCACCCACAGCATACTTCAAAAAACCTTCAACACATTGAACACGTAAATGCCGCTTTGGATAAAATTAGCCCACCCTGGGCTCTAACTAATCCCCAACTGTTACCAGAATGTAGTGAAAACCCTTTTTTTGACAGTCCATTCGATTTTATGGAATTTAATGTTGCCCTAGATTCAAAAAGATCAGACTCTGCACCGGGTATGGATGGAATAGACTTTCAATTATTACAATCTTTACCGATAAAATTTAAATTAATTTTGCTTGATACATTTAATGATATGTTTACTTCTAACGACTATCCTCAAGCTTGGAAACACTCCTTTTTACACTTTGTTAAAAAGCCAGATGGCGTTAGCTTTAGACCAATAGCCCTCACCCCTTGTACATGTAAGCTGTTCGAAACCATGATAAAAAATAGATTACAATGGTGGGTTGAGCACCATAACATTCTACCAGTTTCTCAACAAGGTTTCAGAAAAGGCAAATCATGCATGGATAACCTCTCCATATTAACAACCAAAATAGAAGAAGCTTTTCATGAAAAAAGACACTTATTAGCCGCGTTCCTAGATGTTCAAGGCGCGTTTGACAACATAAATATTGACATTCTGCTAGAAAAATTAGCGTCTCTAGGATGCTCGAAAAGACTTATTATATTTATAAAGTTCCTAACACATGAGAGATTTGTCTCTTCTGAGAATCTAGGCGATAGGTTTCGAACAGTCCACAAAGGGGTTCCCCAAGGAGGCGTCCTTAGCCCTTTGTTATACATAATATACACAGCTAGCCTTACAATAAATGTTCAAAAAACCATTGTCACATCTCTCTTTGCGGACGACATTGCAGTCTTTATTAAAACCTCTTCCGTTCCAAGAGGAAAAAAAATCTTAGAGAATGCTATAAACATTATCGACAAAAACTTATCGGTTCTGGGTCTTGAACTCGCATCAAGTAAAACAAAATTTATTCATTTTAATAAAAAGAATATCCGCCCCGGCTCGACAGAAATTAAGATAAAAAACACTACAATCAAATCATGCCATAAAGCTAAATTTCTTGGGATAACCTTCGACCATAAATTATTGTTCAAACCGCACATAGATACAGTTGTACAAAAATGTTCAAAAGCACTCAATATTCTTCGATTTCTTTGTGGTACTTGGTGGGGCTCCAGTCCCGAAATACTGATAATTTTTTACAAAAGCTTTGTGCGTTCCATAATTGATTATGGGTCTTTCATTTATTTAACTTCAGTTAAAAGCACAATTGAGAGAATCGAAAAAATACAGTTCGCAGCAATCAGAATAGCTTATGGCTTTAGAAGAAGCACACCGACAAACATCATTCTCGCAGAATCCAAAATGATATCTCTGGAAAATCGATCAAACTTCTTATGCCGCTGCTTTCTCGCTAAATCACTATCAACTACTGAATCTCTCACAACCAAGACTATAACAAAATTTTTTCATATCACAACTAGAAAACATCCTTTAAAATCCAACAGAATACTTTCACAAAACATTCTCCGTCTCCAAGATATCACTGCTTCTCTAGAAACATACAACAAATTACCTATATATAATCACGATTTACAAACCCTCAATATCTCTATTCCTTACAATCAGCAGGTGGGAAAAAAATGTAAAACAAACAAAAAGAATCCTGACTCCCTCGTCCATAATCTTTTGCTAAAATGTAACGCTACAGCCGTGTATACCGACGGAAGCAAGATCCCATCAGCTGTCTGTGTAGGCTCGGCCGCCATATGTCCAGATCTTAACATACACAAAAAAAAATCAATTAATAAAAATGCATCTATATTTACAGCGGAATGCATTGCGATAAGCGACGCCTTAGATATTGCGCTCAAAAATCAAGGCAGGCATTACATTATCTTCTCTGACTCCTTAAGCGTTCTCCAATCCCTAAATTCGACAAAAATAAATGCCAAAATCAACCCATACATTTTGCTTATAAAAAAAAAAATATAACGAATTCTTAAGAACAAATAAAAACAAGTATAAAATTTACTTCTACTGGATTCCGTCCCATGCATCCATAAGTGGCAATGAATTAGCTGACTCAACAGCAAAATCAGCAACTCAATCAGAGGAATTAGATGTAAAATATGCTCCTTATACAGATTTTTTTGAATCGTTCAGAAAAGAAGCCCTTCAGGAGACAGAGAAGATTCTTCTTGAAAAAAGCCAAAATACAGGAAAAAAATATTTCCAACTATGTTATACGAATAATAAAAAACCTTGGTTTCACAACCAACAATTGAATAGAGCAACAATCGTAACATTCAACAGAATAAGATCTGGACACTATAATCTTGCTTCCTCGCTAGCTAGGGTAGGAATAATCAAAGACCCGACCTGTAAATGTAACTCTTCAAGAGAAGACCTGAATCATGTTCTATGGCATTGCGTGCTGTACTCATCGCAAAGACAAATTTTAATTAAGAACCTCCGTCGTTTGAAAGTAAATCCTCCTCTTGACATTCAAACTCTAAATCCGAAGGGAAATATAACAGCCTATAAATACATATACGACTTCTTTAACCAGTGTAATTTGCAAATATGATAAAATGCCACATAAATGGTTGTACCTCGAAAAACTTAATATGTATTATCTATGTAAAATATATTGTATCTTATAGCTGAAATAAACCTTGTACAAGGTTTAAAAAGCTTAATAAAAAAAAAAAATAAAAAAAAAAAAAAATAAAAGATTACTGATATTCTGGGAGTTTTCAATTGTCGACCAAACCAAACCCAATTTTTTCCAATATTCGAGAGGGCTAAGGGCGTGCTCCAACGATCTACATCAAGGTAAGATTTT
>UXGD01007795.1:0-10408 GCA_900474315.1 Torymus auratus | reverse complement strand
GTGTGTATGTGTGTGTGGGTGGGGATCTAGAGGGTGAAATTTCCTCTTCTGCGCTTCGCTTAAATCTCGGTGGTTTACGGCGATTATGGATTTGCGATCTTAACGGCGACGGTCGAGAATCTTTGAGAGAGGTGGCTGCGATTCCTCGCACACCCTCACGCGCGTTCTCTATCTTCTCGCGTTTGTCTTTGACTTGGCTTTCGAGAATTAGCTCGTATAAGCGTTTTGTCATTCTGGCTGTCGGAGACGCGAGTGCGCGCCGGAAGTCAGTTGGATATATATAACGATTCGAGAGATATGAGAAAGTCGTGGCAAAGTTTTGGCGCGGGATCAAGGATTAAATGAGGAATATAATCATCGTTGAATTTTTAGTAATGGGTAAACGAGATGAAAAAAATGACATGAATATTTGGGAATTTACATATTATATTATTAAAATTCCATTATTAGGACACCAAAAAAGTGTGTACCAAAATATAACTCCTATAAGTTAATCTACAATGATGGTACTAATTGTATTAACTATAATCTAATTATTATGTATACCTATATAATTATTAAAAAATTTGTGCAGGGTTCTCGCTCACGAAAGTATTAAAGGGTCTGGAAACAAGTCTTTAGTTAGTGCCCAGGGCTATAATAACGAAGCGAAGCCGAGAAGAGGGATAAAAATCCTTTCTCGAGGGCCGCGCGACGCCAATGCTATGCGCGCCTAATGCAAAGAAAGGGTTGAATCTCCGACTCTGCATATAACGTTGTACGTATAACACGAGTTGTATTCGCGCACGCGCGGCTATGTATATAAGTGCAGACTCCTGGGCCGTTAAGCGGTAAGCATGAAAGATGGTGATGCCGCCCAGGGGAACTCTCCTTTCGCGGGCAGCGCTTTCATTATTAAGGGCTGCCTTCATAATTGACAGAGTCAACGGCGCGCGCGGGCTGGTCGTCGTCATGGCTGTACCTGTATGTATTTTATGTGTATACGCACAGACACGCACACACGCTATTTTTGCGCATCTGTATTACAGAGTCGTGCGCTATGACGCGGAACGTCGGTACTTATTTTAAAGGGATACTTGTGAGGAAACAAGATGAAGGCTGATGAACTTTTCGTACTGCTTTAATCTTTGATGCCGTAGATGAAAAGAAGCATCCACTATCTTATTCAAATGTTAGGGTACAAAAAGTACATTATCTTTCCTTGTCGTACTTATTTCTTGCATTGTATAATAGTTATCGACTTTCACGTGATTTCAAATATAAAATAGATTTTTTTCTTCTTTTTTTTCACAAATAAGATATAACATAATTTTTCGAAAGTATAGTGCACACTCAATTTTAACTACTATTATATTAGTAGTATGAAATTAATATTAATAAAAAAACAATTCGAGTTAGGTAATAATTGCGATTTTAAACATTTTTCACTACTCTTGCCCGTCCTTTGCCATAAATCGCGAACTTAAATTGCCCACGCGAAACTTAGGGCCGATTAAAAAAAAAAAAAAAAAAAAAAAGAAAAAAACACATTCAAAATGATTTTCAGCGACAATCAATTACGGTGAAATCCATTCGGTGCTGCGCAGTGCGAAACACACATACTCTACGCGCGTGCATACTTTGCGTGCGCAGTCGATGGGCGACAGGGCGCCATCGTTCATACTCTTACAGCGCACCACCGCATACTTTTCGCTCGTTGATAAGCGCGCGCAGGCGCGTGCACATCTCTCCCGATGATTTACAGGCATTATCGGGTATTAATTTCAATCTGCGTTAAGCGCCCCACGCGAGTACATGTGTGTATATATATGCGAGTGTGCGCGTGATGCGTCCGACAGACGCGCGACGCGGCAAAAGAGAGATAGCGCGCGTGGACTGCGGCGGAAAAAGCGAGAAAGAAGAGAGAGAGACGAGTCGACACCGCACGTCGTGGGGCTACAAATCAACTGTTCCGAACAAATTATGAATGATATATTCGTCGTGCGCGTTTGATATATGCACACGGATCTCTCGTTCCTCTTTCTCTACCTCTCTCTTTCCCTCTCGCTTTTCGGTGAGAAACAAGTCGCGCATTTGCAGTTTGCTGACTCGTATGTATGTGCATGAGGGAGTGTATAGGGACTACGACCGCGTGTGGCAGCTGGACTACTGGGTCGCAGGGACACAAGAGCGCACGACCTGTACGATACTTACGGACTACAACAACGAAGGCATGAGCAGTTACTTTTTTTTTAACGTTGTCCGCTTTTCACGCGATGTTTCGCCGAGTTATTGTCGTATTGAGCGTGCGTGTGTTGGATAGTAGGATATCAACTTGCCCTGGATTTCATCATAATCGTAACATTTTATCCGAGTTTTTCCCTCATTACATTATACATTAGCATTTTCGATATCAACAAAATCAGAACTTTTAATAATTTAGCAATCAAAGTTATTCTTTGTATTCTACTTGATTATTGCGGTCGATGAGTAAGCATGATTAAATCTTTAATAAGTGCTACTTCTCACAACATCTTTCAAATATAATTCCTACTATCAATTTAATTTTAATAAATATTTATAGGACTTTACACTTTTATTTTAATTATAAATAAGAATATAATATTTGCTAAATTATAACGAGTATAATATAACAAAGCCAATAGCTACAATTCGGTCTACATTTTGCATATTTATATCTCGTAGCATTGGCGACAACTATAACTACAATATCATAAGCAATATCATATTCAATTCCAAGTGGCGCGGCAAATAAATCTAAATAAGTATCCGACAAAAAAAATAACTTGAAAACAGAAACGCCTCGTATTTCTCGAATGACTGTTTCATTTGCAAATCCACGATACATCCTTTTTTTGCCCTATCTCTATCTTTCTCTCTGTTTTTTTACTGTGTTCCTCGCGTCGCGGCGCCATCACGCGAATTTGTACATAACGTCCGCAATAACTTGCCGCCATAAAAGCCATCGACAAATCAAATTTTGACGTGATTCACTGGCCGACATAAATTTCGGGATCCGGGGGACCGGAGAGATGGCGGTGACGTGGACATGTGTTTGCCCCTCTCGCGCTTCTCTTTGCCCGCGCGATTTCTCTCCCCTATCGCTCTTTCTGCACCCCTCCGCTTTTCTCTTACTATTTGCCGACTCGTTTATGGACTTTTTGCACATTTCGTTAATTTCGGAAAAAATTTTCAAAAACATATTGAAAATATGTTTTAGAATACTTTAAACCAAAATATAGATTATTAATAGTTTTGGATCCTTTTTTATTTTTGGAAATTCTATATATTATTTCTCTTTTCTTTGAGAATTTTCGTACAGACAATAATTACCTTATTACAATCGGATAAAAGAAAATGGATTTTAGATCATATTTCTTAATAAATTTTAATAATATTTACAAATAAGTTTTATTTTTCTACTTTACTTGAATAGAACATCTTAGTTCTATTCTTACGAGAGAAAAACGCCTTAATTCAAGTTAATAATCCTTATAATTTATCATTGTATAATACTATTTCATTAATATGAACTGCTAATTAAAAGTTTTAGTTTGAAGATTTTCTCTCAATAATTTTATAAATGGCAATTATTATCTTTATATAAAATTAAAAACAAATTGTAATAACGAAAAAAAGTTTTGATTGATAAGTAGGGATGTTAAATAAAATCCATGAAAACAATGTATATAAGAACTAAATGTGTATAAGGTCGTTAAATATAAAGAAATATAATATGATTACAAATATTCATATGATTCTACATTATTATATAAGATACGAAATATTTTTTATAGGGGAGACCGGGCAGGTCGGTTACATAAGCAAATAGGTCGATTACATTAAATTGCATAAATGTCTCCATGGCCAATTTGTCTCAATACTTTCTACATGTAAGGTACCGCAATTTGTACAGAAAATTAATGAAAATAGTTTATTAAAAGTCTCGAGGGATTAATTTGAATTTGACCTCGAACCCATATATTCGTCATATTCGTCACCGTTGCCGAATTACACTGCCCCTATCCACTTTTTCTTTGCGCCTTTCCGTCCATACATTCGCACTCATTGCAATCGCCACGATACCCGCGGCGTGTGGGGATATTTATCGTTCTGGAATCCGAAAAAGAGCGAACGAGTTTCGCGCGTGTCAAAAGCGAACGTCGCGGCGTGCGACGCCTGTCTCGCGCCACGGACCGTCGAAATGGACAACGAGTTCGGGGGGGACAAAAGAACGGAAAAAAGAGAGATGACCGCACGAATCGATCTTTTGATAACCGCCGAGTGACAAGTGTGCATAGCCGTCGCTATGCACTTTTCGAGCTTTTCCTTTTTTATTGCGGCGGCGAGGCGGACGTCGCGCAGTTCATCTTCGCCTCGCCATGGTTGAAGATGATATACAAACGATGCAGCGTCGGTGCGGGCCGGCATTTCGACGCAGTCAACTGGCTCCATTCCAGTGATATCGGCTGTGACTTTTCGCGCATTTTGATTGCCCACGTTTTTTTGAGGAATTGCAGATACGTACATTATGTTTTATGGGCGTTTTCTTTATTTTCATTTCAAACTCTATAATATTTTTACATATTCTTAATAAGTTTCTTTTACATGTACTTACAATAATTTGCTTTATTTTTATCGTACAAACGTATACTTTTATTGTACATTACAGGTATATAAAGGTTTATTATTTTAAAGAAAACCGCGGCACAGAAAAGAATATATTAACGGCAGTCCTGATAGACAGAACTATTGCATATCTGTGAGGCAGAAATTAACACAATAAAGACGAGAAGGCCAGAGTCGTCGGCGCGCCTCAAAGGAACGCGGTGACGTCTAATAACGCGAGGTCGCGGGTGCGGGCGGTCGCGGGAGGAGACAGAGGCCTAGAGACTAAGAGGTGGACTGGTTCTCGCGCGCGCGGCGCGATGAATAAAAATAAGGTCGCAAGTACCGCCGGCGAAATTTTCAATTTGAGCGCAAGCGAGCCGAAGAAAGGGGACTTCTTCTGCCTCTAAGGAACGCCCGTTACGAGGCTACTTCTCTTTCTCCTCTTCTTATCTCGGCCTCTCTGAGTAATGAAAACCGTGACAAGGAGTAACTAAGATTCCTCTTTTCCTTCGAAGAAAGGACTCTGCGGCGGCGTACACCTACTATCTCTGTGTTTACTCTCTCTTCCTTGTTTTAACGGCAAATAAAGATTCGCACTGTAAGATTCTGAAAACCCCTCTCCTTTGCATCTGTCCGTGCTTTATGCTTATTAAAAACGTCGAAAGCCTCATTTTTTTCAATATATTCATTCTAGTAATATATAATATATTCTCATTGTAAATAAAAAAGATAATTTCATTTGATTTTTATGCATAGAATTTAATGATTTGCTATAAAATAAATAAGAATTGTTATCAGTGTTTTTTTTTTCTTTACAAAGATTTAGCAACGGGTATATGCACATGTCTTATTACATTATACTATGCATCGTATTTTTAGAATCAATCAATATCTTTATGGATGACCGTTTTTAACAATGTTATATAAAAAAATAATAAATAAAAAAGAAGAATCAATCGAATATTGGAATTTCAGAATAATACTCCTGAATTTTCATCAGTTTTGATTTTTTTTATATTACAAAGAATTTATGATTGTAAGTATGCGTAAAACAATATTATCACAATTTATTACTATTAAATTCCTTAATAAAGTAATTTTTCTGTTCTCTTTCCAAAACCAGGCTGTTCGGTAAACTTTGATCCATTGGCTGAATGACTTTGACCGTAGGAAATTTTTGCAACGATTCAGAAAAGAGATTTAAAAACTTCATAAAAATAGTCTTTTCATATTAATTATTTTTTATTTAATATCAATGATTTCTTAAATTCTAGGAATCCTTCTCTTTTAAAAACCCATTTAAAACCAACCATACTAAATGGACTGCCAATGAGTCCACAATAATGTATACGTTTAAGTTACAACGATGGTTTTTTGTAAAACATTGAAATAATATCAATAAGAATTGCGAACTAACACTTTTGTCAAAAATCAAAATCCTTTTATAATAGTATAGAAAGTATATTTACATGTGTTTAAAATGCATTCAAATTCCGATAATAGAAAATAATTACAAGAAAAGAAAGTTAAAAAAAAATAGCTTGCGAGAAAGCAGCTTCTCGATTTATTAATTAAGTTTTCAATGAATTAACGTGACCCAACGGGTCTTCGGAATGCCCGCAAGTTTGTGTCATAAGTTAACTACAGGTACATTAATCGCAATCATATTCAAGCGTTTGCGAGAGTTATATGCTAAGTTTGCAAACTTAGTACCGGCGGCCGCTACGTGCGTAAAATTTGCGCGCGCTCGCGAGCTAAGGGGCGCTCCCGCGAACTGCGGTGCGAGGGAATCGATTGGGTGAGCGAGAGGAAGCCCCAGTCGTCGTTAAAGACTGCCGCAGTAACAATGGACCCTTGATGGCAATTGGAGAAGCTTCCGAGACTTTCAAGCGCCCGCCTGTAGATTTGATAGAGGGAGAAAGAGGAAGACGACAGAGCGAGAGCAAGAGAAAGAGAAGTCGATGATGAGGTTCAATGGGGAGATGTTCGAAAAATATCTTGATTGTTGCAAAAAAATCATCACTATACACTAACTTAATATAATTCCTTTTAGAAATATTTTTTAAAGTTACGTCGATAAAATTATCATGGTTTATACAATGGAAATACAATATCCTTATCTACACATCAATATCCTATAAAATTTATTTTGTAATTTTAATTTAAAAAAATTATTTTTAATAAAAATAGCATTGAATTTTTATTATTCATTTTCTTTCAAATATGAGAAATAATCGAAATTGTGACAAAGATAATATATCCAATGAAAAATAGCATACTAATTTAATTATGATATTTTTGCATTTTAATTTGCATTAGAATTCGATTATCTACTCATATTTAGACAATACACTATAATTTTCTGCAATAATATTCTTTTTTAAATTAGTTTTTAGTTTAAGTTAGTGCAAATGAGAGGATAATCGTATGCATAATTAGCATTTTACCCGCCATTGGAAAATCGGGACAAAGCGGATTCCTCGCGTGGTTAAACGTGTTGTTTCAATGCAAATTTGCAAAGTTCGATTTGTGCAACGAGCTTTTTCTTCGACACTGTTTTTGTACACACGATAAGATGCTTGATTTGTTCCGATAACATCTCGAGGCTATGTGAAAACTTTTGCAAAACACTATGCTTGCAATAATATGAAATTAAGGTTTTTCATGAGGTTGTTTAAAATGCAGAATCGGTAGTACATTTTGTTGACAACTATTGAATACAATTATTACATTAAATTAGTAAAATAGTCATGATAAAATAAGTGTCTCCCATTTTATTGGTAAAACGTACGATAAAAAGTTAGTTTCTTTTCCTTATCTATTGAGTTTTGGAACGGTGAAAAAAATTAAGAATAATAACTGGTGTTCTTATGTTATAAAGCTTATATAACTCAGTTTTTTAAAATGCCTGTAAAAGAGCTTTGCCTCCTCAACATTTTATTATATGTCGCATTTTATTCAAGAAAACGTTTTTTTAACATGTCTGTAAAATTATCTATTATAGCTGGAATTTTTATTAATTATTAAACTAGTAAGTCAAGCTCAATCCATACTCAAGATATAAAAGGATACGTGATAGACTGGAAAGTTCATACAATCTTGAGAATAATATAGTTGAATTGAATTTAATTAGAAGTTAAAAATTTTCATGTCATTATAGTATATTCAGTATTATTTACTACATTTATTCTGTATGAAATGTCTACATTGCCCATGCAGCCATGCTTGCTTAAAACTGCGCAATATATAGTAACTCTTTTTTACAAAATAAAAGGGTCTTTATAAAATGAAAACATTTTATTTTTCGTGCTTATTGATTCATTATTAATAACAACATTATGTTTAATATTGCATTTTTAAAGTGGATGGACTAAATTTAATAATAAATTAAAATTTACCTAATATGAAATGAAAATGATTGATCCAGCTTCAACCAATTAGGAATGTTTTGTTAAAATAATTAGTCCTTTATTCAAATTACAAATTTTATATACCTATATTAACAGTTTGCAGTGCAACATTTGCAACAGTAACGACAATATATTCGAACTCAGTGTAACGTAAATACGTTAGATGGCGTCACGGGTGTCGTTTGTTAGCGGTTCGTGTGTGCGTTCGCGCGAATTACAGATCTGCATTGGCAATAATTTCGACCTCAAAGTTATTCCGTACAGTACATAATAGTTAACGATGCAAAAGTCTTATGGGTAGGTTATATTGAAGAAGACCCACATTCCGTAAAATTTTATTTTTCAAAACTTGTATAATATTATTGTTTTTGTAGTGATTGAAATAGTTCTACGGTTGTATAATAATAAACAATAAAAAGATTATGTTTTGTTTCCTAAAAACTATAAAACATAAATAACAAAAATCATTTGCTTTATATATTCTGACGATCAAAAATAGTGTGATCCTCGCGAGAAGAATCAACACAGACTGCAAATTAAAAACATGCATAGATCAAAGTCTTTATCAGCTAGGCGTTGCTAATAAATCTTTCGGCAGAACATAAAAAAAAGTAAACTCCACGAAACTAAATAAAACGGTGAAAAGTAAAAAAAAGTACCGCTCGTGCAGAGCGACTCGTTTTAGATACACAGGCGCGCATGACGCGCGATATAAATATCCAAAAAACAAGCTGGATTTGTTCTGGCAGGATTTCTGTCCTCGTTAAAAGGATTCCAGCCGACTTTTGGAAGCGCACAACGCGCACACACATACACATGCACTCTACGTATGAGCGCACATTGGCTTGTGTGACAAAGGCGAAGCGCGCGCGAGCGACGGGAGAGGAGAGAGTCGGCCGCGATTTCGAAAGCTCGAGGGGAGTTTACGGGCCGGCCGTGACGTAGACGCAAAAGCGCCGTCGCCGCCGAGTACGCACGTGAATATATCGGGAATATATGGAGGCGCCGTGGTAATCTGCACGTGTGCGGCACTTTCGCGGAGAGCGTGGCACGTGTGCGCTCCTCGCGCCGCCACCGCGACGCGTGTATATACTTGTGCGATCCGAGTGCGCCTTCCCCGCGATAGCACCGAGATATAAATGTGTATATAGTTATGGGTACGCGCAGGCTTGACGTTGGCGCAGGTAGAATTGCGCGCGGTGAAGATATTTGTGGCCCTAACGAAAATTGTATCTTGTATGGATTCTGTACAGACCTTGGTGATAAAACAGGATTACTGAGTGAAGTTCATATTTTTTACTTTTACGCATTGTACCAAGTAGTACATGATGATTGTTGACTTATTAAAACAGTATTGTGTTGATTATAAATCATAACAAATGTTTACATTTGTCTCGAAGCTTATTTTGCATATAAGGATGATTTTTATTTATTTATAAATCATAAAAATGTGATGATTTTTCAATGATAAGGTGAATTAAAATGGGCATATTTAATATTATACATTCTTTCCACAATGCTTCAAAACGATCATAAGCATTGTCATTATCAATCTTGAAGATTTTGAGTATTATTATCTTATACCGAAATATTTTTTTACGACACAAATGAATAAGAGTAATTTTCGTTCTTAATTTTTACAAGTTACATATTATTTATTTACACAAATCAATGGTACTTTACTTGTTTATACATATTTTCCAACATTATCATTTTAATAGAAAAATTATAGGTAGGTATGATATAATTCTAACTGCAAAGCAACTTGTTTGGTTTCGTGGCAAAAAGTCTCATTATAATTGTATAAAAAGCAATATTAGAAACCACATTTAGAACCTTTCAATTTTCTTCCAAATAAATGAATAAAAAAAGTCTTTGATGTCACGTACACGTTGAAACCTTTCACGGATTATCGCATGCATGTTCAATGCCCTTGATTACACGAAAAATCTAAAATTACAGCGCTCCCCGGAGTTTTTTCGATTGCCTGAGCGAAGCGAATACGCAGCACCTTGCCTTATACACGTATAGGGACAAGGGTTGCGCGGGAGGAGGAAGAAGACGATAGCGCGGCTATGGGGCACAGGGCGAGTTCGAGGACGCAGACGTGGAAGGAGGCAGGAATGTTCGGATTATCAGTGCGAGGGTCGGAGAGGGTGGACCAAAACGACTGATAAGAGCCACGAGTCGGTGTCACGTTCCGCTTTGAGTGTGATGGTCCTTCTCTTCACTTTTCACACGCAGCGTACATACATATATATAGCTCGCGTTGCTCGGCCATTGCTGAAGCGCGAACAAGAGAATGGCAAAATGAAAGAGAGAGAGAGAGAGAGAGAGAGAGAGAGAGAGAGAGAGAGAGAGAGAGAGAGAGAGAGAGAGAGAGAGAG
>UXGD01007794.1:0-10408 GCA_900474315.1 Torymus auratus | reverse complement strand
TTCTCTGACAGTGTATTAGAACTTATTTAATCATCGAGAAGAATCATATGTAGTTACTAATCACAATCGCTCAATGCCACTGAATTCTCAACCAAATAATGATCTATATTTTCAGAACATCAATCCTTCAAAAAAAAAAACACAAACTAAATCTACCTACACTAACTAAACCCGAATTACACCAAACTATCATGCCTTATCTTCGGCACCGCTAACCCGAGCCGAGAAATCGGGGAAAGCCAAGAAGGAAAGTCCGAAAGTGCGAAAGACAGGCTAAATCCGTCGGGCTCGCTTCCCATATACCCTTATACACTAGTCTCTCTTTCTTTTTCCTACGCTGCAGCCCAGCGGCAAGAGCCGTGAGAACGAGCCGTCGTCTTATCGCGCGGCCCGGCATCTAAGATCCATTAGTCCGGGGGGCACCTCGCGCGACGCGGAAAAAGCCTTTGATGAGTAATCGTGTCAAGTGGATAGACTGCGCGGGAGATACTGTGTGCGCGGGCGCGACGAGAGAGCGCGAAAAAAAATTCACTCCGAGGGAGACAGACGGAAGAGATCGGTTTTCTCTCGCGAGTCCTCGGTTAATCGCTTTGCCGCAAGTTTGCGTTATCGCGGAGTTCGAGTATATATGTACTCCTCGGATGGTTGGAAATTTAGCGGATATGTTTTTGTAGGTTAGGGTGGATAAAAGTCGCGTAGTTGATATAGAAGTTGAAGTGGATACTGGAGCAGGTGAAAAGTTGGTGGTGGATAGTGAGAGAGCGATGAATTTATCGGAAGAGCTCGTATGTATGCTGGATAATTAGTGATGTACTGTAGGGAAAGTTTTCATTTCTCGGAATTCAATTCACGTAACTGCATTTCAAGTGCGGTTGCGTTTACTGAAACAACAATAATTGCCGTTTCCTGGAATTCATATAGCAATGTAAATTCTATTTTGTCGATGGTTGCCGATTTAAGTTATTGAAATATGTATACGTTGATGTGCGGCTGGGTTGGATGTAATAGTCCTACTTTATAATTAAATAAAAGAACAACGATTTACGTCGTAAACTAATTCAACGGCCCTGCGTAATTCTCTAATATATTGTTTCTACAAAGTTTCGAGACAAAAAGACAATGACAATTTGTTTATTCTTGAAACGAAATTTTATTCATTTTCGTTAATTTTCATTCAGAGAATAAACAAAGTTGTCATTTTCTTTTTGTCTCGAAACTGTGTACAACAATGTATTAGAGAATTACGCAGGGCAACCGAATTCGTTTACGACGTAAATCGTCGTTCTTTTATTATATTAATTACTTTTACATGTTACACCGATAAAACCGTATTAGTATAGCGCGCGACAGCCCCTTACCGGAAACTACAGAACGCGACGTAAAGAAATCCGATAAAAAAGTTTCGAAATTCTCTGCATGAAATTACAGAAACACAATTTTCATCATCCGGGTACCGCAATCTACCGCGACGAAAAAGCGAATCCTCGCACGCTACGGCGTTATCTCTCACTTGAAAACATTTGTAATACTGGACAAATGAAAAATAAAGGAAAAATCAGCGCTCGCGCCGGCCGATTTAATCTGCATACGTTTTGGCGCGGTAGCGGAGATCGAGGCGCTGAATAATTGACGCGCGGCCGGATTTTCTCGCGTGCGGGCGGCCGCTACTGCTGAGGATTTTAATTTGATCCGGGCTGAAAGTGCACGCGCGCGCTGAGATGAGCTTAAACCGAGCGAATTCAACCGCGTTTCTTCATGCTCCGCTGTCTCGGTCTTCCACTGCAGGTTGGGGGAAATTAGCGAAATTCGGTTGGTCGAGTATTTTCATTTGTATAGCTGCGGCGATTTCCGCTCGGGAAATTTTGAATTTTTTACACGTGCATCTGCCCCGCCGTAAATAATGAAATTACGCAATCAGATTTTCGGCCGGATGACGTCGAGTGTTAAGGCTCTGTGTGTATTCTTGTAATCGTATTAAAATATAAATTACCAGAGGAGCGTGATTATGTGGCGTTGTTAGAAGTAATGAAAACCAGGCAAATATGTTGCATCCTGAGGATTCTAATTATTAATTGCCCCTATTGATCTTTCGTTATTGATAGATAAACAAGCCAGAAATTCATGGAAATTTCTGTCGTTTAATCGCCGTTGTAAGCCTCGTATTATCTTGAATTACAAAATTCTGCATCCGAGTCCTTGTAAATTATTAATTATCGGCTTTGTGTTAGGAACATACGGAATAGATAATTAAACCGTGTTATTATTCGAGATCTCGCGATCTCAAATAGGGCTCATTAATTTATACATGTGTGTGTCCTCTAATACTGAAATTTACAATTTTAAACTGGAAAGAAAATGATTTTTTTATCGGTTGGAGAAAGCTACAAAAAAAAGAATTCTTATATCAGAATAAAATATTAATTTAACGTTACAATCTTTAATCATAAATCTCGTTATAAATCTTTAATTAAATTAAAAATTTTAAATGTAAAAGTATAATTTTCATTAACAAATATTATTATCGTCATACTTTTATTGAGAACTCTCGAAATATATAAAATAATTTGCATATAGAAGCTTTTTAATCATATGTTTTTAGCCGAAGCCGAATAATGTAGCCGAAATATTGGATTTTCAAATTTCAGGAATTTTAACAAAAACGAATAAATCCACCAGTTTAACCTAAAATGTCACTTAAAATAACATTTCAAATTATGAATCCTTTTACACAACACCTTTAAAAATAAATAACGACTTCTGTAGTCACCATTCAATAAAATACAAAAATCAAGTTACAAAAAAAATATCCTTATTCATTTAATCTAAAACTACGTACACGTACGACCCCAGCCACGTTTTTTTTTCTCATTCAATCGAAAAAGCCATGCACCACTCACGGCTCATCGGAAAACCGGCCTCGCATCGGCCTTATCGATCACCAATAAGAAAAGAGTGCAAAAAGCTCGTCCTCCGCGTAGACCGACGGCAATTAAATTTAAGAGCTTCGCCTCGTAGCCATGGTCGCGCGCGTCTCCACGATAGTCAAAGGGCCTCCGAAGCTAATTACCGGGCTGACTCTTCTCGTTCTTTTATTATCGATTTTTATCGCTCTCAGATCTCGCGTGTGTATACGCCCTGGCGCTAGTCGTAAACCCCCTGAGTGGCCGGCACGAAGAATTGCTGCGACGCTAGTATTATATCGCGAACAGAGAAGAGGGATAGATAGAGAGAGAGAAAGACGTTGCGTTGGTCGACGATAACAACGGGAAGGTGGACGTGTGTATTTTTTTCGTAAATCCAGTGGTGTAAATTAAGCATCTTATCCGGTGAGATGCGAGGATGGATAAAGTCCGTGCCGAGGAGGAAATATTGCATTGGAAGTTATGAAGTTGTCACACCGTTAATCTCGGAGTATATATACGCGTGGCACTGGAGTGAGGAAAAAGAGCGAGGATTTCGCGCGCGTCATTAAATATAAACAAGCCCGCTATGGTGTTTCGGAATTTATTGCGCGGGCTGTCGATGCGCGCTTTAATTTATTTCAGGTTGTTATAATATTTCCTGATGATTTATGTATGGCATAGGATGTTCTTGTAGTGAGTTATTAATTACATCTGTTTGATTGGTAACTTACTTTCCAACTCTTAGCGGATCATTTTTCAGTGAAACAAAAAAACAGGTGTTATTAAGAAATGGAGAAACTAACGAAGTAGAAATATTTTTTCATTGATAATACATACGCAAATAAATATGTTTTCGCGTTGTTGTAAAGCTACAGTTATTTTTCTGTTTTTACAAAATAAGAGTAAATAAATGGAAACGTATGTTTCGCGTCATACCTTGAAACTTGAGCTTTTTTCACGTCTATATCACACGTGTACTGGAGTAAACAAATTAATATAGCTCACACAAAGAACACCGGATTAATAGTAGATCATCAAATTTTTCCCTAGTTAAATCAATTCACCATTGATTGACCGACGTTCCAAATATATCCTTTCCGAATGACAAATGGACGCTCGAAGGTATGTTGCGCGTAATGAACACAAATCAGCGTAACTCGATCGTCGCTGCACTACCGCTGCAATCGACCCACAAAAAAAACACGCTATCCCAGGCAAACGAAGATAAATTATAAGTAGCATCCGCAGTCTCCGCGCGCGGCAAATATAGACCAGCGATTTACCTTGGAAGCATACCACGAATATATATATCGGATACTCGTTATAGCCCGGGAATTCATTCGCCTTATAGTATAGACGACTATCGCGTCCTTCCCCCGGTGCGCTCGAAATAAATTAGCGAGGATCGATTGGCCGACGTACGTATACACGCTGGAATATTAGCCCAGGATGAATCGAACGGGGTTCTCTCTCCCTCTCGAGGATGGAATGGAGAGAGATGAAAGCTGACGTATATAGAGCGAGCACGAGATATGGCCGAAATAAGAGATTTATGAGGGGGGAACGGGGCGAGTAGTCGAGAGGATGCGCTTGCCGAGGAGGAGGTGGATGCTTTTGGGTACATTAGTGCGGATCGCTGCTATATGCGTACCTACGCTTGATCTGGATTATAACTTGTGTGACTTCTCCTTGGATAAGCGGAGATGTCGGAATTTTACATATCTCTGACTGATTTTAGACTTTGAAGTATGATTATTAATTTAAAAGAAGACTTGTTCCTTAAAGAAACGTTTCACAGACGATTCAATAAATTTGGCAAAACCTAAACGACTTCAGTTGATCGCAGAATACTAAAAAAAGTCCTATTTAACTACACCTACACCTAACCAGTTATCCAACATAGCTACAGCCACGAGTCGAGATCTTCTTCTCTCCGCTCGCGCGTCCGTCGATTCGGTCGGATCTTTCTTTGCTCGTGTCGCACTGGCTTTCATCCCTCCCGTCGACGTCCCAGCCATTCAACCGGGCCGCGCGTAAAAGCCCGGAAGAAATTACCTACCTCCGGGGTCCAGCGGCGAAAATTCTCGCGCCTCAGCCACCTGGGAAAAGCCGCGGGAATCTCGAGCAAATTGTTTTCCGCTCGGACGTGCGCTGCCGCGTGAGCGCGGATTATGTGTGCAGCCTTTTTGGATGTACATTGCGAGGCGAGTGAAGGTTTTTTGCGACTGGATTTGTAGGAGATTTCCCGAAATGAGCTGCATGGTCTTAATTTTAAATTGAAAAGTTGGGTTTAAGGGGATTTTCGTCTTTTAATTTTTGTATGATAAGGTAGGAGGAAGGGGTGTCGGATTTGTATTGAATTATTTGGATAGTTTCTTTTGGGTTTTACTGTTGTCTGGAGTCCTAATTAGCAGTCTTACGTGACTTTGCATTACTGCGATACTAAGTAATTATGTCAATCGAGGCGTCCTGGATTTAAAGCCGACAATGTTTAAGTAAATAAACATTCCGAAACCAAAATTAGAAGTTTTAGACGACTCTGTTACTAATGTATCTCTGAACTACGTACTTATCGACTTTATATAATATTTTTCTTTCCACTGTTATTTTTGTAGCTTCAAATTTTAATCAATTGTCTCAGCCATCTGCTATTCTTCGAATTATTTCTGAATATAAAAGCGAAGAATGGAAAAAAATAAAAGGTAGTATGTCAATTTGAATAACTATTGCAAATTCAATAGTACTGAGCTTTCTCAAACTTAATATTTTGCTTCATAATATTGAGATAAAATAATCTATCGGTTTGGAAATTATTTAATTTCGTTTCTGGCGGAATTAATTACAGTAAAAAGTACTTGATCGCTTCAAAATATTCTGGAAAAGTAAAATTTGTATATCTATTGAGACCTCTATTGAATAAGTTGAAAAAAAAATTTCATATTAACTACGTGAAAATTTTTTATCACAATATATTTTTAAGTTGTTGAGTAATAACCTATTTTCAAAAAATTAATTTTCTTTAATAACGAAATAACTATTATTGCTGCAATTATTTTGTATTTCAAATTGTAGAAAATTTTTTCCTGCTTCGAATCCGATAATAATTTACAAGAAATATTAGCTTTAAAGTAAAAAAAAAATCGAAAACTCACCATAAATGAAAGAGAAAACAAAGAAAATGAACCGTGTCGGGTCACAATCCGATTAGTAGGTCATGAGATATGAACGTACACAGAGCTCGCGCCCATACGCACACACACATCTATATATAGACATTGTCTAAAAATTGCCTATATCTTGATTGTGATAATTGTAAAAATTATTTCTGATATGTTATATCGAAAACATTTTTTTTACTGTCACAATGTTTAATGATTTTTCAAAGGGAATCATATTAAAATCCTATTTTTCAAAATCAAATTTTTGTTCGTTATTTTTTTACCATTTCGGTCGAACTGTCCTGTAGATAAAGCGCTGTTAAGCCTTCAAATAACAATTGGATCCATTTTTTACAGCCATGTTAAAATCAGATAAGCCGTTTTAGTAGTCTTTATGCTATACTATGATAGTATAGCTACAACACTGATTATACCTGAATACATTTTTAATCCGATTTGTCACGAATATGCAATTTTGAAAAAATAAATGGAAAAAGTAACCAAAAATACAACTTTTGTGCGCAATAAATCTTCTAAAAAAAAAGTTAATTTAAAAAATTTCAGTAGGACAGAAGAATATCACTATCACTCTTTTCTACAAATAAATGACACGTCTGAATAAGCTTCCGTTGAAAATGCCGTTGCCGTGACGCCTGTATGTTCACGGATTTAAAGCGATAGCCTCTGAATTTACGATGAATGTTTTTACGGTAATTGACGCTGTCGATATAATGGCCGATGTGGATTAATCCAAATAATCCAAATCGATGACGTCCTATCAGCACCCGGCTTTCAATGATAGATGGAACTGTAAATGTATACTTTTGTACGAATGTTTTTAATCGAGCTTTAATCACTAAATGCATAATGGAATATCGAAAATTGTTAATTGCATTACTATGAGCATCCAAACGCTAAATCAATGTCGCGCTACACTTTACTAAAATTCCAAACGGAACATCCAATTTTTTTTTTTTTCGAATGAATATAAACGTATATATTTATAGTTTTTGCACAATACCTTTATTCCAAATATTTTGACCTTTAGAATTTACACCAAGTGTATTATTTAAATATACTACTTTACCTATACACAAATCTGAACTTCTTATTTTAAACATACATTCTAATATAGAAAAATGAACTATTGATTCCAGAAACAATATTTCAGCTATTTTTCATTTACACCATTGCAAACTAATCGTTTATACTGTCAAAAGCAACCGCATATATCCCGACAGCATCTTCAACCAACGAAATCCTTGCGCTTATGCAGCACACAACTCTCCGAATCTGCAATTGGAAACACGAACGTGCGCGCGCGATAGTGCATCAACATGCCGGGACTAGCGCGCTCTCGCGCACACACATGCATAAACATGCATTATGCTTAACCTCGTCAGCAACTCTCTCTCTCTCTCTCTCTCTCTCTCGTTCGTGTTCACGACGACTATATCCTAACGAACGTCATCTCGGATGTATACGTCGCGCAAAGATTAAGTTCATTAGACCGAGGCATGGCGCCGTTTGATGCCGTTAATTAATAAACATCAAACGCAAATCGGCGCGGTATACACTCGACGTGGCCGCGCGCTTTCGTGTATCTATGTATATGTACACACGCGCGGATGTTTAGACTGGCTTTTTTTCAGCCGTTGTTGAGGATCACGCCGTTTTCGGAATTTAATTAAAGGACGGAGTTACTGTGATTCGCGCGAATCCTTTACTATTTCGTAGCTTTGAAAAAATATGTTGCCGTGGGATTGGAAATGTTTTCAAACGTGGGTATAGAATATTTATAATTTTATGAATGTATTTGCAAATAAGTGAAAATTCATTTGAATAATTAGTGGATGTAAGGGGATAACGAGGTGCGGATTTTCTTTGGAAAATCAAAGTGAGTAGGTAATAGCTCTGGAGTTGTATAATGAAACGAAAACAGTGCTACTTATACAAGTGATTTGACCGAACTTTGAGGAGGGGAATTGGTAGTCTGTTTCAATGGAATATTTTCTTTTGGCATGGTTAAAGTAACACGAAATAACTTGAATTTATTATATGTACTTTATGTTTTTTCAAATTATTACGAAAAATAAAATTCGGTTTAATATATTACTCACGACTGTTAAAAATATTCATATAAAAACATTAAAGTCTGCAGATACTTGGTGGGTACATATTCTCTTAATGATTCGACGGATGAAAAAATATGAAAAAATATATTCGACTATACAATTACAGCTGAAATGTCGGAAAAATTTTTATGAAAAGAAAGTTATTATCTAGCATCCGTCATCTGTTTGAATATTTATAAACGATGTCAAGTCAAACATCATCAGTACGTTTGCTTAGTCACAGATTATATAAATATTTGATAGATAAATTTTGCGTATAATTATGATTTTATACGAATAAAAATTGTTCATTGATTAATTAAACGTTACATTTTTCTACAAATTATATAATAAAAATAAGAATAACGTATTTTAGGACACATCGCCACAGACCGCAACGTGCATAAACATAGCAATAAAACGCGAGAATTACAAGCAGAAGCGAAGAGAATGATAAATAACGCGACAAAGGGAAGAGAGAGGAAGCGGACGGCACGGGTCTCGAAATTACGCTCTTACCGCGCGATATAATATTCCCTGTTTCGGGCGCGCGCGCGCAGGGATTGATTATGTTTATCTTTCATTAAAACACGCGGTGGCGAGGGACGTTAAGCCCGTAAATAATAAATCGCGCGATTCTCTTTAGGCGGAATGCAAAAAGGCGCGGCGCGAGTATTTGGCAAAGGAATAGCGTATATATAAAAAAAAACTATAAGGATTCGAAGGGGCTCCTGTTTGCTCGCCAGTGAATCGCGCGTTGGTTGTTTAATTAGCGTGTATAGTTGAAAGGGATGTTTGTACAATGTGTCGATATTACAAGTCTATGGGCGGCTAAATCTCATAGAGATGTTTGAATTACTTATTAAATATAACTTGGGTTTTTCGTTATATGTGTGCTTTGAATATTTAAACATTGAGTATTGCTTGAGGTTTGCTTAATTCATTTCGAATTATGAATGAATTATTCCAAAATCTATTTCATACGCTGTGAAGCAGAAAAAAATCTAATATGACATAAAGAAATAATAAAAAGTGATAAAGGTTTTACACATCTTTGATCACATATTAAATAAACTATACAATATTTTCAATCACGGAAACTAAATTAATATGCAAATAAAAACCGCTGCTAACTGCTTTAGCAGAATGCTTTCTCAAAGAGAATTGATAAAGTAAATCAAATAATTTTTTCAAATGTACATTAATATAAATTTTCATTTTTCTGTATATTTTATTTTCCATAAATACATTATACAAAATGATCTAGAAAATGATATTTATACTAGTTATGTAGTAATTATTAAATTCCAAATTAAAAAGTTCAAGGTATTATTATCACATTATGCTATTTATGGAATTTATAAATTAATTGCATTCAAAATCTAGATAAATTAGAAATCATTCATTTTAAGTCAAAAATAACTGGTGAGTACATAAGCTTGAAATACATAATTTAGAAGGAAATCAAATGTAGTTTAAAAATATCGGCATCCATTTGAAATTTAATGCCAAAAAAGTAATTTATAATTCATAAAATTAGTTAATTTTTCTAAAAAGTAGCTATTTTTTCAAATCCGTGATTTTAAGTCAAAAATAACTCGTGAGTAGGTTTGAAATACATAATTTAGAAGGAAACCAAATGAACTATAAGAATATCAGTCTCCATGTGGCATAACTTCAACAAATAAAAAAAATATATTTTTGTAAAAAAAATTTTTGCAAAATTATTATTTTTTTAAATAAAACATTTAAGTCATCTATTTGACTCCAAAATTTAATGAGTTCTAAGTTTCTTAAGAATCTGTATTTATACTATATTTATCTTCGAGATGTAATCCCGAAAAAGTTATTTATAATTCGTAAAATTTGTTAATTTTTTTAAAAAGTACCTACTTTTTCAAATCCACATTCTTAAGTCAAAAATAACTCGTGAGTAGTTCTAAAATACATAATTTAGAAGGTAATAAAATGTATTTTAAGAATATCTGTCTCCTTTTTGCGTATCTTTCAAACAAATAAATAAAAGGTAACTTATGAAATTTTTTTTTTTTTTAAATTGTTATTTTTTAATAATAAGACCTAAAAGTCATCCATTCGACTCCAAAATTTAATCAGTTCTAAGTTGAAACATACCTAAGGTGCACGCGAAATTTCAGCTAATTCCGTTCATCCGTTCAAGAGTTATGACGGGGACAAAATTTGGTTTCACACATACATACATACATACATACAT
>UXGD01007793.1:0-10408 GCA_900474315.1 Torymus auratus | reverse complement strand
CTCTCTCTCTCTCTCTCTCTCTCTCTCTCTCTCTCTCTCTCTCTCTCTCTCTCTCTCTCTCTCCTTCTCTCTCTCTCTCTCTCTCTTTTTCTCTCTCTCACTCCCAGCGTAATTGAATCGCCGAGTGCTAGAATGGACGCGTGGGTGAGAGAGTCGGACGATGATCGCGAACCACGAGATCATTTCCACTCGCGGCGGCTGGTATAGCTGGACGAATACGTTTAACACGCGCGAGAGAGAGAGAGAGAGAGAGAGAGAGAGAGAGAGGAAGTGAGTGAGGTCGGCTAATGGACGCGCGGGATGATGTTGAATTTCGGAATTGCGGTGCGGTGCCGGAGGTAAGGCTGAGAGCAAATGGGATGTATGGTGAAGTGGATTATTAATGGCGATGTTTCATTGATATTCTTGCTGTGTACTTTGATAATTCTATGGGAATGGGAGCTGCATTTCGAATGGTGATTAAAAATTTGCGGTTCGCAAGCTATGAAATGAAGCTACCGCGTGTGTATGAGTTATGTCTTGAAGGGATCGATCGATAAGTTCTGCCAGAACTGTGGCATTCATGTACGAGGCCAGTGTATTGAGTAAATTTGCACTAAAAGTCAAATTCTCTCTTATTATTCAAGACCTTCACGTACATTCCAAACAATTTTGATCCGAAGACCGAAAAGTTAATTCACAGTCGTGTTTCACTGGCCCACACACCACTATCGCTTTACCACCATATATAGGCCGAATATCCAGCCAACCATCTACCAGACAACCACACGAATGCGCACCTCCAAATTCACTAAATCACTCCAGCCCCTCTTCTCTCGCCAGCATCGATCAAATGCCCTTAACCAGCATCACCGCGAGGTAGCCAGCCTGAATATTAAAACCCAACGCACATACATGGGCACATCAGCCAGAGTCCGTAGTCCATTACTATCCGGGTGATTTATGCCAGCGCAGGCCAGAAAACCAAGTGGCCAGCCAGCCGAGCGCGCTACATACACACTCGCTCTCCGATGACCATTAGCTTAAAGCTCAGCGAACCTTGGCCGATTCGTCTTGGCGCGTGCGCGCGGACGGCGATTAAGATGTTGCGCGCTTGCGCTTTAAGAACCGCGCAAGTCTTAAATTCGTTATAGAAGAGCCGATGCTCTCTGCTGGGATTGCGCGCACGCCGGTTTCGAGGAAGCGGAATTAAAGCCGATTGCGAGATGGATTGGAATGGCCCCGGGTAATTGAATGAAAGTAAAGCGGTGAGGGGGGGAGGGGAATAATGGATGGGGGTTAATTGAATAAGTGCGACTTTAATTTCGGTTGGAAGAGACTGCTGCTACTGTTATGTAGAAGATTGTGCGTTGAATAAATAGCAGCGGCGCAGGGTATTAGAAAGAGCGCCAACGATCAAGGGATATCTGAGTGGGGAAGTGAAAAATCGACTTTTTTACAGAATTTTAATGTAGGGAAGTATATGAAAAGTTGCCTATTGTTATATACGCACTTTCATTCATAAGTCTTAAGTAATTTTCCTCAGATAATTTTACGTCCCATCAACAGCACCAAAACCATAGAATTCAAGTTTAAAGTACCTTCTACTTCCCTAAACTATCTTACCCTCCTCTCCCAACCCATTTAATTACCACCTCCAACTCAACGTCCTCACCAGCCAACTCCCTCTAGCTCTTAAAAACTCCCCCAATAAAATCCTCCCTTTATACCATCGTCCCGACGTCCAGCCGCTGAAGTCAAAAAATCTCTCCACCAGAAACCCTCGCTGTCCCTCTCTTTCTCTCTCCGCGCCAAAGACGCAAACTACAATTGCAACATGGGACAGTCGCGCGCCCTCGTAAAGGGGAGTTACGAGTTACGCGGGGAATCCCAATAATCCCGGCGCGTCGCGGATTCCGCGCGCCGACGACGGAACAGCAACGACGACGAGGCGCATTCTTTAATTAGCGCTGAAGAAATTGCTTTCGCGCTGCCCACTGGACGAAGACTACCGGTCGCTCGCGTTGTCGTAAAAAGAGGAGGGGATTGTAAAGGATGTATGTGTGTGTTTGCTAGAGTGTGAGTTTGTAGAGGGATGGAGCGACGAGGGGAAATTAAATGTCGCGGAAAATTGAGGAAAATCTTTTTTGATGGGCGACCAAATTTGTGGTTATTTATAGGCTAAGCCTTTGATGTATTACGGATGTTGTTGTCCGGCAATTACTCTCGAATAAGTGGTTCAGATATAGGCGCGTGGATGGATATTACGTCGCATTACTCATCGAGATCGCTATTTTTACGAGGACACATAAATATGCGTATATGTATCGTATATTTTATACAAGCGCCGTATTACAGTGACGAGAAAAATAGAAGCTAATCGTCTCAACCGTATCGGCTAAGAGGATTAGTTTGTGAAATTTTAACCAGATTTTCCCTCGTTTTGCTCAGCAACTTCGCGTAAGCGCGTTTCCTCGCCCCCCAACCCCTCCGCTTTATTTCATACAAAATGCAGTGATGCAGAACCCGCGAAATATACTGAATCGTCGACGAGATTTTTCACTGTAAAGCCACCTGTACAATAACGTGCTCGAAAAATAAATGAATTTTTTTTCTTCATGTCTTCTATTTTGCATCGCGCGAGTAAAAGGACGTATTACCGTCGATTCAATTTGTGCGGAAAACCATTATCTATATATTGCGCATCGGATTCCCCTGGCAACTGATAATACACAATTATAATATTGCCACTTATAGATATTATCGCCGCACGTAACAATCATAATAATGATAGACATTTCAATAATCTGCGAAATTACTCGATTTTCTCTCCTCCCCCCATCTCCGCGTATAGCTCATGCCTTTTCAATAAATCACATCTCATAATGCCACGCGCGAGTGGGTTCAGGGTTCGACGCCGCGGCCTAGTTAGAATAAATAATGTGACACTTGTAACGTTAATATTTCAATTCTCCGATAGATTCGAAACATCATAGCGCGTTGCATCGATGGAACTCGCGCGAAAGAAGACAGTAATCCGCGTTCGTGTGTGAATATATAGGTTTCGTAACAAGCGTGTGGTTTCGTTCATATGCGGTATATGAAAAATTACACACGTATTATTTGTATGCAAATTTTTTACGCAAATGACGTCGGTCTTTACCGATGTAAAAGTTTCGCAATATGCGAGGTTACAATAGTCTTTGTCTGCGATTCTGCAATGATTGACATGTTTTGAAAAGGCTTATTGGGGAAATTTACATCGTATAATTGTATATGTTTGTGATACAAACACTGATAGAAAGAAGTATTTGAGGCAAATGCGCGACATTTGAAAGTCTACTTTTTCAAGTATATAATTTGACCAAATGAATAATTCTTAACAGTTACAAAATATTCATTAACAGTTAATACGTCATATGTTTACATAACAAGCGATACTTTTATGCCACTCTAACCTCAAAATCATAACTTCAATATGATTATTCGGCTCTCGTGGTATGGTTCGAAACTGATGCGGACGGTGATTATTTAGCTCATGCATCGCCCGTGCAAAAAACGTCACATGAGCTCAAAATCTTCTTACGAAGTGAAATTCTAACGTGTCGAGATGTACTATTACCAAATGATCCATTTCTTTACTGTTAATACACGTGCATTTGACTGAATTCAAATACATATTCATTAACAGTTAAGGCGACGCATTTGTCTCAAATACTTTTTCCTATCAGTACATCGTTCCCGCTCTGACAACTTGTCATTCGCTTTCCCTCCCTCACGTAACAGCTGCCCACACTCAGCAACACGCGATTCTTCCACTCTTTCTCCGTCTTTTACAAAAAGTAACTAATTACCGAAGCGGACGGGAAGAAAGAAGGACGGGCGAAATATAAGGCGGACAAAACGAGGGCTTGCCGCAGCAGCCGAGGCGATATCTGGCATGCCCGCGCGGCGCGTGCGACAGTCAGCAGTTCCTATATACATGCATCTGCAGCCGGGAGCGGGAGAGACAGAGAATTTGCGCCGGGATGTGGGCTGGGCTCGAGTGAGCGAACGAGGGGGCGAGAGAGAGAGAGAGAGAGAGAGAGAGAGAGAGAGAGCCTTCATCCCGTCGAGCACTATTATCGACGTTCCTGAAACTCGATGTACCGAAGATTAGCGCGGCAGCGAGCGCTTGCTCGCTCGCGATTAGCGCAGGGCTGCGGCAGCTCGTCTTTAATCCGTTTACGCTCTCTCCTGGAAAACTCCATTTTGAGATTTCCCTGCGCTTAGCCTGGACTTCCTCCTCCGCGCACGTACGTGTACACTATCCATGTGTGTGGGAGAAAGGGTTCTCTAATTGTTAGTCACTTAAGAGGATTTCAACGCGGAGAATTCCCCATTTGTAATCTTGCCCGGCTAATTGTTAAAAATCTGCCCGGGCTTTTTTCGCCTCCTCGGTTTTTAAGCCGATCCTCGGGCTTTCTCTGGGATTGGCTATTATCTGGCTTGTGCTAATTTATTCTTCTCCCAGAAAACTCGTTGGGAAAAAACTTTCAAGATGCCTTGGAAGAATTTCGTGTTTTCTTTCGGATTTAAAGCATTCCCGCACTGAATCTTGTTAACTTTTATCAGAACATTGTATTTTTTTTTATTTTGTACTTACTTTATCCAGACTTTATAAAGGCATTAAAGTTCAGTTTAAGGAGTTTCATTCTTCTAAATGCATCCTAGTTGGTCTTGCTCTGGTATTTAACGCTTAGACCACTTTGGAAACAAGTAGATTAAAGGCCCATATACTTCGAAAGAAATAAAGAGCAAACACAAAGAACAAAAGTAAATTATTGCGGCATACCAATTGAAAGTATCAACTTCTTATATTTCGATTTATATTATATTTATCTTAGTAATAATATTTAAGCATATTAAGTTTTGAGGTTAGAAACTTTAAGCAATTAATTGGAATACTATTTATTATCACTTTTTCAACTCAAAATGTCTGCATATGTCTTCTTAATACTTTCTTATTTTTTAAATTCAAATTTCAAATATTTAAAAATCTTGTCGACTTTTAACCAATCGCGTGTCTTCTTAAGTCGTTTTATTTTGGCTTCACTTTCCAGTCATTACTTTTTTTTTTAAGAGAAAAAAAAAGAGAAACTATACAACTTTATCTTTCTTGAACTACATCAATAATACTTTAGTAATATTAGCTTTTCTGTATAAAAAGTATCGAAAATAAAATTTAAAATAAAGAATTATGTTTTCGAAATAAGTAAACAAAAACAAAAAGAATGACCCTTGTCAAAATCGGGTCAGTGGATCCCAAAATCTGCCGATAGTTATATGTAGATACAGACATACAGCCACACCCATACAAACATTTTCTAAAAACTCTGTATTTCGGATCCAAATGTAGTATAAAACATTTATATCGTGTTTTCTCGAAAAACTTATTTTTACTATCGCAAACCTTCCTCTAGGAGGAAGCAATAACTTTTTTAATTATTTTCTATACACATTTATATCGAACATCCACTCTATTTGCAAAGAACGCAAAGAACACACGAGCGTACAGAGCTATTCAGCCAAACGGAATAATTCTTTTCACTCAATTCTTTTTTCTCACTGATCTGGTCATTCTATTAATAACTTTTTGATGTCGATAGAAAAAGCTGAAAGTGTATCGCGGGATGAAATCTATATTTTGTAGTGCGTATTTTATGTAAACCCACATGAAAGGTAAACGCAATTCAAAATTGGCGAAAGTAAAAAATTAAAAATGTCTTTCGAAGTCGCATATCACGCTCGTTTTGGCGACGCAAAACTTTCAAGCGAAGCAGGGTCCGCATACATGTCGATGTGTGGCAAAGCTCTTTCCCGCCATAAACCAATGATTATATTAAAGTTGCCTTCCAGTTTTCCGAATGAAACATAAACTAGTTTATAATCAGTCAGCCGGATTTGCGCTAGTTTAAAATTCTGCTTCTTGCAACAGAAATTTTTTCGAACGTGATAATAAGGTGAATAATTTCTGAATTCTGAAAATAAAAGTAATGAATGTATTTTGTACTTTCATTAATTGGTGCAAGTTTTCTCGGAAATCAAATTGTTCACTTTCTTGAATTTTGTGAAATTTGTGCAAAATATTTTAATTAAAATTATTTAATTGAAGACCTGAAATATTAGTCTAATTATACCAGTTGAAGGTATGTAAAATCATTAGAATCTGAGAGAAAGACTAAATCACTAGAAATGAGTTTTTCCACAAGGGGAATTATCCAGCTTTAAAAAGCACTTCTGAATTATCAAAACTCTACCAGTTTTCAGTTTAATTGGAAAAAAAAGAAAAAAAGAAATCCTTTTTAATTCTCTTTATTCGCGTTGTAACATTAGTTTATGCATTAGTAATATTGGACTTTATTTTCTGAAGATATTTCTGTATTATTTTTATAAACAATCTGCGATTGCAAATTGCAAATTGTCTCATGAAAGCTCCTTCTCTTAAAAGCGCTAAATCTTATTTTTAAACTATATACTCACAACTCTTAATAATCCGTAATTCGCCAAAGTAGTACGTATCAATTTACCTCACGTTTCTTATAAGTCGTAAAAGACCCGTATACTACCACTTGATTGAAGACAAACCTTCGGATGCAGGAGAGAAGAAACGTTTCTTCTACTCAATTTCAGACACAGATAGTTTATAAAAAAACTGTTAACTAACAATATTTTTCTGTATAGTTATTGGAGAAAGGCGTTTATAGTTTATTTTATATTGAATTAATTATTGAATTAAGTTGATTAGATAACTTTATTATTTCTTCATTATACAGTACTTGAATTTGAGGGCTCAATAAAATAAAACGAAGTTGAGGAATCCACTAATGAAGTATAATTCAGTAGATAATGTCGATTGCCGTAAGCCACAGTCTTTTGAGGTTTGAAGCTCTATTACCTTTACCTCTCCTATTATAATTACAAAAAATTTATGACGACCCATTTTGATGATATAAGAAACTTTCAGCCTTTATAGATGGACTGATATAGATGTATATTAAATGACAATGCAAGGTAAAGTTTTTAGTCTGATGCCAAAGTCTAATGTATAAAGATGGCCCACATGTTATGATATCAAAGTAAAAATCAATGTATCTCTCATAAAGAACCCACTTGAGTCAAACGTGATAATTACGAAGCGCGTACACGTGTACCTTGATTGAAAATAACTGCCCGCTTCCGCGCTTGAATTCGACAACTTAATTTGCTCGCAACAATCAATAATCAGATCGTTTACATTCGTGCTAGGAGAAAATGAAATCCGAATGATCGTGCGCGCGCGCTCAGCGCGTGTAAACTACTGCACTATCCGGCGCGCGAACTATAAATTCGGAAATTACCTTTAACAGCCCCGCAATTTCGTCCTCTCAATAAACAGCCGAGAGCGTGCGGACCGGACAATGTGCGAGTGACGACGCCATCGAGCAGAGGTATAGTAGTCCCGCATGCGAGAGTGAGCCTTTGTTCTGCAAAGCTCTCATGAGCAATCCCCGCGCTCATTGTCTCCGATGTTTATGGTGTCCGAGAGCGGACGCGCGCGGCGGCGTTTGCTTCCTTAACTTCTAGTTGGGGAATGCCTTAAGTCGCTAGTCGGGCTATTATAATGCCGGCATCGGAACTCGATATTGTTCACGCGCATCTGTTACCACGTTCATAACATACGTCAAAATCAATAACGTTTCTCTCGGTATCCTAAGAACAAAAAGTATACAGAATTAGTTATTTTTACAGCTTAAGAGTCTAATAATTTGTTTATTTATTTTTTGGAAATTATTATTAGCGAATAAAGATGAATGCTCTTTTGAAAAGTGATTACCCCTGCGTAAAATAAATAAAAATGATGAAGAAAGCTCAACGTCTGTATTTATTAGAGTCGTCCTCATTCACTTTATGTTAAAAGTCATTATTTTTCTCATTAAACTTTTTCACCTTTTATTTACTTCTTCCCTTTTTAATTAAATTCTTTTTAATCTTTTAAACCAACTAAAGCCAGCTTTAAAAAAAATATAGTTATGTTTTGTAAAGATTCTTTAGTTGAAAATGTATATAATATATAATTTCTGTATTCAAATCAGTAATTGGGAATGGTGCCTAAGTATATAATGAAACGTTTTTCTGAACATAATAATAAAGGTATTTCAAACATCCATTTTGTAATATTGGTCCTCAATATTTCACAGTAATTTAATCATCTAATTAGAAACATCTAGCAAAAAGATTTATACGTCATCTTTAGGTAAATAATAGATACTGGAGTAAAATTCATTTGCAGTAGGTACTTCGTCGTGATTTATGATTTTTCAAGAAAAACTTATGAAAATTAGTCAAGCATCATGTTTAGTGGATATTTTAAAATCAATATTTTAAATGGTTTTTCGTAAAAAACAGTTTAAAGTGTTTATGTTAAACGTTGTCAAATGGTGGCTTCTATCTTGATCGATTTGGTGTTTTCGTAAATTTGAGGTAAGAATCGTTAGAATCGGAAGTTACGTGCATTTGAAAATCGGTAATAATAACAAAAAATTATTAAAATCACCCATTTCTCACTAAAATGGATATTGTTGGCCTATTTTGAATATTACAAATTAACTACAAGATTTTGGTAAAGTTTTTCGGATCCACTTAAATAACAGATGTTCAGTGAAATTCTCCATATTTAGAGGGTAAATAATCGTAACTTTTTAGATTACTAAAAAGCGAATACAGTTTTACAAAACTGCTGACATAAAGAAGTCCTTCCCCTTGAATCCTAAATGTTACACTAAGTGCATCGCGCTTTTAACTTTTTCCGTTAAAAAAACTTTACGCGAGCCTCAAAGCGTTTTGGTTAAATAATTTTAATCTGAAAATGTTCACTTGAGCAAAATACTCTCCACTCCAGCAGCCACGCGTACAGACTATTCGTCGTGTGTCGCTTAAATATACCTCGTGTCCCGTAGGTGCGCTGAAAAAACACACGCCTCAACGAAAAAGAGAAGAAGCAAAAAGAAGCGCAGGCTAAGTAGACCGAGAGCTCGTGTGACCTCGCAGCCCTCTCTCTCCTTTTCGCGTCATTACGAATTGAATAGAGTCGCGTATCGGGCTTTAATTGCAATAAATGCATCGTCGATTCGATGAAAGCTACTCGCGCGAGCGCACTTTGCGCAACTGTACCTTATACCTCTCGCTGGTGCACGTGCGGTACACACATGCACATAACACACAGGTGGCTCTTTATGCGCGCGCGCTCGCTCGGGGCGCTCCTTCATTTAAATCATTGAACGCGAGCTAGCGAGCGAACGAATGGCGGAGCGAACAATAAGCAGGCAGGCGGCAGGCGAGCAGGAAGGCTGCTTTCGCCTCCCCGGCGTTATTGATCATTACGTGTGCACACGGAGGTTGCGCGACTTGTACCGATCCCTTGCCGCCTTCGTGAATGCGAAATATAAAGTTGCGTGAGATGCGAGCGAGAGAGTGCAGAGTCTGTGTGCGCCCGTCTATGGGTTTGTTGGAAAGGGAATTGTTTAGCGGCGCCGGCTTTCGCTAGGTCGCCGAGATTACCGCTTCTTCACTCTTATTTCCAATTGAATATTTAGTGGCTCAAGAGCTTGCGTTCCTCGGATCGAGAGATTACTTTAAGAACAATGCCTATGTTTTAGATAACTTTAAATGACGAAAACGAGATCCGAATTCAATGTATTGAAAACATTAGTACGACAACAATATTGTTAAAATGTCATCTCATTAATTTTAAAATAATTATGTAATATGATAAACATAATAAAACCGGTTCTTTAGCAGCACTGGGCGCGCAATTACTACTTGGATGAGTAACCTATTATGCACCTACGGCGATTGCTCAGGTGATGTTTCGCTCTTATCAAAGTCTTGGCTAGGTGACTTAGGGCGGTCTTACACCTATAGGCCTTTGTGGCCAAAATTACCTAAAAAAATGATAAAAAATATTATTATAATAAAATAATGAAACAAGCCAGAGGTCCTTAAACTCATTTATCCTCATTTATAGTATTTTCAAGAAAAACAGCTTGTCGTCACCTTTCTCTGGGACCGCATTATGGATTTTCATGGGATAGTGAGCAAATTGTTCCTAATATATGTAGTTATGGGCCTAAGAGTTGCAATTTCAACGTTTTTATGTAAAAGTACCTTTTCCATACTAAAAGCCATAAAAATTCAAAAAATTTCAAAAAATTATTGCAAAAAAATCAGTTTTTTGCCATTTTTGCCTTTTTTGCCAGCCTTCCTGTCAAGAGATACAGCTATGAAAAGTTTCAAATTTTAGCTGTTTTTGCTTATTATATGACTTTACAGTGATTACTTTTTATTTATTAACAGGAATTTAACATTCAGATCCAGTTAAAAATAGAAATATATACATATGTCATCACAA
>UXGD01007792.1:0-10410 GCA_900474315.1 Torymus auratus | reverse complement strand
TGTACGACAGATCTATGTACACAAAGTATATACATATATAATGGGATATAATTTCTCTAGTCAGATATCAAAACAAATCAAACACAACAATGTACTATATTTCTGTCGTACAAATCAATGTCAATATTTCGGAGTGTATAACTGTAAAAATTAAGAAATAATATTTCCCTTTAACTTTAGTAAAGTTGGTTGATTCAGAAATGAGTAATATCAAAGCAGCGATCGTCAATAATAATCAGCAAGGCATAGTTGTTAAGCTTCTCCTTGTTCCAGAGCCTGCGCGAGGGCCAGTTCGGGTTCTGCAACCCGAACTACCTGGGCCTGGAGAGCGGCGCGACGCCGACGACGCCCCACAACAGCACGAACTACGACAGCGCGGGCAGCACCGACCGCGGGGACTCGCGCTACGCCAAGATGCTCAACAGCCCGCCCGACAGCGTGCTCGAGGACGAGCCGGGCCGCTCGGCCTCCCAGACCTTCGCCGAGCTCCTCGAGCTCCAGGAGATGAGGCCCCGCGCCCCGCCGAAGAGCCTGCCGCTGGGCTCGCCCTCGCGGCGCGCGGTCAGCGCCTCCAGGGCGGAGCGGCAGCGGGCCAAGCTCGCGGCCTCGGAGAACAGCGAGAGGAGCACGCCGGGCCCGGCGCCGCTCTACGTCTTCCTCGTGGGCGGCAAGGAGAAGGGCCAGGTGACGGTCTTCGCCCGGCCCGTGTCGCTCTGGAAGCTGCAGCTCGCCCCACATATCTTCTAAGCGAACGGCGCTGTCTTCTCAATGGCAAAATGTGGTCTCTGCGACGGGGAAAGAAGTTTTCTAGGAGAATCAAAAGCTCTGTAGGGTTAAGGATTCGTTGTTATTATTACTGGTATGATTATCGTTAGTATGGCGTACCTACAACTCCTCTACCTGTGTGTTCTACACGAGATTCTTGTAAACGGATCGCTTCGCAGTCGAATTCTTCTGTGCTGCCGATGACGCACTAGTCAATGTACTATTTACTCCCTTCTTATACTAAAGATGTATAGAATCAGATATTTTTAAAATGCTTTTTGAGGATGATATATAGCCGTGTTTGTGGAAAGAGCATTTAAACAACTAAAAATGTGCCATAATGTAAAGTAACGTTTTATCGGAAATCATAAACTTCACCTCATGAATTGAAAAAGCTATATTTAATAAATCACGATCATCCATCAAGAAAGAAAACGTTGAAAAAAAACAGTACAAAAACAGCCACATAATTTTAGACGAAACTTTTCAGCAATCTATTAAAAACGAACCTATAAACTGTCGTAGCGCTCTAGCGAGTCGTATGAGATACGACAAAACGCGCGCATAGGCATGTTCGCGAATAGTATATAAATTCGACTGCGTGAGCTATACGTCCGCGTAAAGACGAGACGCCGCATCCGATCGACGTCGAGTTTATCCTTCTCACTCTCCCTCCCCCTTGTCTCTCTGTACATCACGCTAACGTCCAAGCTCACTCCCAATCCACTCGTATATATGGGTATAATAAAAAGATAAACTTTCCTGGGTACGCCTCTAGGTGTATGTATGTGTTATAATCGTTCAACAAAAAAAAGGCAAAACCAAAAAACGCGCAGTGGAAAATAGCATTGTACCGTAGTGTTGTATACTTTTATGGAGAGCGCATGACGCGCGTCCCCATTTTAACTTGTATCGCCAATAAAGTTCCCTCGCCTGCAGCGACGGCGGCGAGGACGGAGCGTCGAGAGAATAGATTCGTGCGTGTAACAGTGCCAAAACGTATAGGGGGATGTATACGTCGCGAGAGGGTGTGTGTGTGCGAGCTGTGCGTGCGTGGGCGAGGTTGACGGTTCGAGGGCTGGAAATGAGTTTTAAATGCAATTTTCCGGGTATTCGGTTTTTCGGTTAGAGTATTATTAAGGTGGAAGTGGATTTCCAAAATGCGCTTGAGGTTTTCGTCAATTTTTATGGATAAATTTAGAAAATTTCAATTGAGATCAACTTTTTACTGAATATAAACATTAAATTTTATTATTATTGCTAAGAAATAATTTCATATATTGCGCTTTATCTTATATTTTTTGGGTGAAAATATAACAACATAAAATGCTATTTCCGTCCAATGAATTCCCGTTTGAATGGGAAATCATTGCAGTTGATGCAAGAACTAAAACCACGATGGATTTTAGTTTACGTCGTAATCAGTCATTCTTCGAACAGTGAATCGTTATCTCGCCCGCGCGAGCCACTCTGTTTCGCGATACTTATTATCGATGTTCGTGTTCGATTAGTTAAAGTAAATTTCATTTTACGTGGAACGAAGCGAAGGAGACGACGATGACTAAAAAGCTCATCGATGCGGCTGTCAATTGAAGCAGCCAGCAAGTCTGAGGGGAGAAAACGGGGAATCCGTATATACGATACGTAAGGGAGAAGCTGTGTAGCTATCCTTATATAGTGTGAGGAATCGTAGAGAGTATCAGATATTATTATATATATTATATGCTAAAGCCGTGCGTTCGTGTGAGATATTATACATATGTAAAGTTATTAATAGATAACGAGAAAGTTGAGACGTGCAAGCGCTATCGATATTTATTGAGACGATAAATGGTATTTTAGTAAAAAAAAGGGTAAAAAAATCATGACATATTAGAGAAAAAAAGTACGTACTTAATTGAGAATAGTAGAGAAAAGTATAAGGAACAGCCAAATTTGAAAAATTCAATACGTAAGAGATGTATACACGGGTAAGCTGCGCCTGTCCCTCAGACCTTTTCTACTTGGACACTTACAATTTCGATTCGCCGCGGTATATAACGGAGCCTTTAGTTTAATTCTCTCAGCTGTTTTCTAAAAGCAAAATTTCCAGAGGAACATTATCGAAAAAGTTCCCTAGTTTTAATCATTTTAGATCTTTCTTGAATTGATTAATATTAAATGTTCTGATATGGTGCAATAGTTATTGGCTTTTGACCAGATATCGTTATTCATTTGTCTTTCTTTCTATATGATAATGTTAGAAGTACTGCGAGAAAAATTTTCTATTACCAGGATATGAACGAGATATTCTCATAATTAGTTTAAATTGATCATTTTGATGTCGGATGAGAATTAGAATAGTTTAGAGACAAAAGTTAAAAATACGGAACTTTTTCTAAATTTTTTATTTGATAAAACTTCTCATTAGATGCAAGACTTGGAGAGTATTTTTTTAAAGCCCAAAGACTGTCAAACTGCATATTTTCATTTATCGAAAAGGGGAGGGCAAAGTGAAAAAAATGGTTCGTCCATAAATGTGGATCTCGCATTTTACCGTAATTGACAGCGATGGATGTGCAGTACTGAGGGAATAATTTTTTTATATTAACTAGAGCGAGCTTAGTTTTTTCCAATGTAACACAGTAGATAAGTAAATGATGGTAGCGATAAAGGGTAGATAAACTTCAATTATAGCGCAATGTATGTATACACGTACAGACTTTCGTACGCGCGTCAGTGTTACCAAAACTATCCATTAGATTTAAATAACGTACATTGGAAAACACAAGCGATCTACTGTTATACTCAATGTGAAGTATAAACGTAAGTGTAACTATTACTGGCGGTATTTAAAACGTTTTTTCATCATTATAACTTTCTTTAGTCTTTAAAAATAAACAATTGTATTACTAAATTAGTCGTTCATTTAGCGGTTAAGATTTTTAATGATTGAATTAAGGATAGCGCTAGAAACCTTCCGATTTCGATTATTATTGACAGCGTCCCGTCCCTTTGGAAGAAATGTATATTATACATGATTTTTCTAATCAAAAGACAAGTTATTCCGTTCATTAGATAATTGTGTAACTACGTTAACGTACTTTTGAACCTTTTCTTAATTTGTCAGAGTCAGAATGGGTCGAGTAATCCTTGTTGATCGATATCAATCCTAGATAAGCGGTGAAAGCGATGGTTGTTTATACGCAAGCGAGTAGATAGGGAAATGTGCAATATCAGCAAAAAAAAAAAAAAAAAAACGTCTACTATGTATAGGGATCCTAGAATATGTAATAGTTATACACGTGTAGAATCATATACGCGGTGTCCAAAAACCCAACAGCGCAGTCGTTTTAAAACAGTGTGTCACAAGTAAGAAATAACAAAAAAATAATTACAGGAGAAAATAACCATAAGCTCTGGTGTGTTCCGTAAATCTGCGTATAGTATATAATTAGCGCGGCACTTAGTGTCGCGATGCGATTCCGTCTGTACAAAGATTACGATGAGATGACTAAAAACGTAATGCATAGCGTGAGAAAATCTTTTCTATTTCTAAGTAATCTTCATTGTCGTCCACCACGCAGTATTTTACAATTAATTGAACTAAATCGAACGAGAGAGAAAGCGAGATATCAGTGAATCCGTCGATAAAGGCGAATGCTACAAGCGAGCAAGAATTATTATGTTTTTCGATTCTAGCGCTTTTCTTAGGTAATTTAATAAAAAGAAATGCTAAATTAAGTTCTTTAAACGTCCATTAATTGTTTTTGTTTGTAATTGGTTAACGTTGGATGTTAATTTGTTGATTTGAAATTGTTTTTTCTGTATAAGTTGCTATGCTTATTAATTTAGTATCTAATTTAAATGCTGCAATAATGTAAATACAGTTTTTTGTCATAATTAGGAACACATTAATTTGAAGTTCTCCATTGATAAACATTTCAGTTGACGATGCTGGTAAAGTCAAAATTAATTGAATTGTTATAAGCAAAATCTGCAAACAAATTTCACCCTACATTCTTCTGCAAATAATTGTATTTAATTAATGACGGCCAAATAGGATAAGTTTTGTTATTATATTTGAGTAAAACTGTAAATTATTCTTCAATTGTTATATTGTTTATTAACTTATAAGTTATTTTTAATTAGAAACAAATAAGTTACCATTAAGTTACCATTAAGATTTATACATCCATTTATGTGGTTCGTTATTAACAAGTATAAATAAAATAGCTAAATACCATAACAGTCTGTATTAATTACTTCAAATTTATTTGATACTGAGGTTCTGATTTCTGAGTTTCATTTCTTATTCAAATATTAGCCTTATTTAATTTTAAAAATGAATAAACAGAATGAATTCAGCTTTATTCTTTGACAATACCACACCACTCAAAGGACGAATAAAAACTCGACAATGGTTTTCGCTTTCAATTTAAGATTTATCGCCATGGATTTTTTTTATTATTTGACTAGACGTTAATAAAGTGCGCCTTGTGTGCGTTGCTTTTTTTATGGATGAATAATATTATTAGACACATACATTGAATAATAAAGAGCTGAAAAATACGTCTAACAATACTTCGAGATCCATTTTGATATTAGGTACATCGTACCCCTGGTGGGAATCGATTCCATTATTTGCATTATTATTATGATTTGCATTATTTTTAATAGACAGAATAATAGAATAAGTTTTTTTATTTATGATTTATGACTTTTTAAAAGATTGGCTAGTTTTATTAGTTAGAAAATGAATAGTTGGTAAGAGGCTTCCTATTACGTCGAAGAATAAGAGAAACAGAATAATACAGAGAAATCATTGTTTTCGTTTGTATCCTCTGAAATATAAACGAATTAAATACCAATAATTCGTGTTTACGTTTTGCTTAGCTATCCTTTTAATATTTGGTTTTAATTACATGAGCCGATTACAGAGCAAATTAAGTAATAACATTTTAAGATTACCTTTGACTGGAAAAATCGTTTCAGCACTGCCCATATATTAGTTATTTTTACTATAGCTATTTATTAACTTCCTGGAGCTATTTTCGATATTAGAGATATTTCTATATCAGGGACATACAAGGTAAGAAACGAATGTGTTAATACCATTTATAAAAAATTGTTTTCTTTTATATTACTCAAGAATTCTATATTTACTCTTCTTTATTTCATTAAGTAAATTAGTTTCATAAATTTATTTCATCAAATTAAATACAGTTGGATTTCTATTATTATTTTCAACACCGTACTGGGTCAATGGGTTCACTAATCAGAATATACAGGTGCCCTTCTTTGTTTACAGATCTTACACTATTGTTATTGATTTCTTGAAGTACTTAACATGTATCTTATTTTGTTCGTATGCTTTTATCATTTCTCTAATAGCCTACATTAGCGTCATACTAATTATGTTATTTAATGAAAATTACACTGCATTCGGAGTTCTTAGGAAGAAATATTTTCAAACGTTAATATTTTAATTTAAAGTCAAACGATTTATTATTTGTATGAATATATTATTTGGTACATGATGACCAATTTTAATAATCATCCTGGTATTTATTTCCGCAGATGATAACATATACCTACCATAAAATATAGTGTGATAAAATTAACTCAGTTGTCATGATATGGAAAAAAAACTTAATTTTTTAATGTAAAGAGCAGCAAAATAAACCTAAATATATGCAACTTTAAGTCTTACGAAAATTATGTAAAATACTTATAATAAGCAAATGCGGATAAGTGTTATTTTAACGTGTAATGATAACGCATTTTATGTGTTTGGTGGTTAAAGAAGAACCCTTCCTCCGTGTCAGCCTCCCTTTCTTACCATCACACAGTATTGCCGCATGACTTTTCCTTCTAATTCTACAGCTCCAGCCCCAGATGTCTCTGTCGGTCCGCCTTTCACGCTCAAGGTGAAAACTTTCGTTTTCATCTAGCCGCGCGTTTGATCGATATGAGGAAAAACTACGCTATTTTTAAAACGTGCCCCCGAATTTCCGTCCCGCGCACAGCCTAGCAATCGACCCGCGGAGTCCGCTGCTGCGCTTTAATGAAGCACTGCAGCAACGGCGATTATTCGACAATTGGATTAAATCGCGCGCATCAGTTCTTCGCTCGTATCAAATGCATCATAGTTTGTTTTTCATCAAAGTCTCTCGTTTAAAAGGTTAAGCGGCCGGTCTTGCTACTTGTAGCAACAACAACGCGCGTCACTTAACTAATAAACTCGAAAGTCAGTGCTGCGATCTTTCCATCGCGGGCGCGTACAGCACATGAAAGCGCCGTAAATCAAGCGACGAATCAACAGTTGCACAATGTCGCAGGGCGGTGGTAGATTGCGTACACACGGCGGATGGAAAAAATGTATATTGGCAATTTATACCCTTTCGTTACTTGCCAGCGAGGGGAGCATTGAACAAATTGCCCTGACGGGATAATGGCGTTGATCATGTTTATATGCATTTAACGACATAACAGCTTAATTCTACTTGATGGATACGTTTAGGTGCATTAAAAAGAGAAACTATAAGCTTTTGGAAGATATTTAACGATTTTATGATGACTGATCCAGATGAATATGATATTTATTGGAAGGAAATTCTTTGGTAATTTATTACTCGATTTTTAGTGCACAATACATAGAGAGAATGTAATAAAATCGGAAGAAGATTAGTTGTAATTCATGGAGGCTTTTTAAAATTGTCCTTTTCAATGCTTACCATTTACACATAGATCTGTGTTGAATGATGGGAAAGTTTCAAAAATTTACAAACGCTTGATGTATTCAAATAAAGTCTATATAAGTTGTTTGGCTCTAGGCGATTCAAGCACTCTCAACTCTTTATACACCCGCTATAACTTACGTACTTTGCGCGAGAAATCCATATACACAATGTAGGCCACTTCTTCGAAAGCGGCCCACGTGCATACTCCCAACAACCTCGACGACTTATCTCGTCGTCACGCATATGTGCAGCCTAGAACGGAACCCAGCGGAATGCAGATAAAACGGGACGGCGCGGCTAGAAGGAGAAAAACAAGCATCGGAAATTAATAATAATTGTCGTTTAAGGCGGCCGCGAGCTTTCGGGCGACGCGATCATCGCCGGCGTCCGGCTGTTGCTGGAGCGAGCTCGATAAGCCAAAACTGTCAATCATCGGGGCAATTATCGTGTGCACGAGGAAAAGCGGTAGGAGGAGCATAGAGAGCTTAGGGGCCGTCGAGTGTAACACGAACTTTGCGCGCTGCCAGCATACGATACCTGCTCTAGCTGCTGCGGGTGTGTGTGTATATAGGGATCCGGATAGAGTATAATGAATCTTTCTTTTGGGAGAAGGATGGGGTAATGGGAAGCGTGCGCGCACGTGCCTGTATATATATCTATATATATATACACGAAGAGAGTTATTAATTTCGTTGCGGTTGGTTAGAAGAGAGCTTTTTGATGATAGAAGTTTGCTTCTTTTAGGGTTTACCTAGAAAGTTTATACAGTAAGTAATGAAGGGATAAATGCTGATAATTCATTAGGAATGTTTTTGCTCTCTCATGGAGGAAGCTTTGTGATAATGAAAAGAAAGTTTTTTAGAAAACACGGTAAAAATGTTTTTTGGATTATTTGGGATTAAAATGCATTATTCTTAGAAAATAGTTGTATGTAACCATGAATGACGAAAGTAATTATCTTCGATTTAGATGCTTGATACCGTCCCCTGTGCAATAACATCATTCCGGATTAAAACTGTAATAGATTTTGATCTGTAGAATCCGAACATCAAGGTCAGAATTCGATAAAAGTGTTAGAATGTATTTTAAAATGCACTTGATTAAACAAATAGTATTGTTTTTTAATATACGAATATTTTTTTTTAATTTAGGCTATTTTAAGAAGAATGTGTTCTATGACATTTTTTCGAAAAACTAATATTTAAAAAGATTCGAAATTTTTTAATTTTATTTTCATCATTCTTAGATTAATAATAACTCAACTAGCAACAGATGGGTGGGGATAGGTTTTATCTCTATTGTATCAGAAATCCATGTTTTAAAAGTGTGTCTAACGGTTACAGTGAATAAATTACTATAAATGTAGAGTAAACTACGTTATTTAAAAAATAACAAAATTTTCTGTTTTCTTTTTATATAAAAAAACAGATTTCAAATTATCATTTTTTTTTTCTTTTGTTTGCTAGTTTTTACAAGCCACTCTCTTAAGAAATGTAGTTTTTCTATGGCACATTTTTAATGTAACATTTTACATATTAATCAATTAAAAAAAAAGTATTTTTTTTAAACATCGACGATACCATTTTACCTTTTACCGTCGTTTTTAATGATTCAGAAACAGACTTCTGTATTTCAGCTGTTGTTTTAAAATTGGATTAAAATTGAATTGTAGATAATACAAAAAAGAAAACAAAAATGCAATTAAAGAACAGTGCTCACAAATGACGGTGATAACATCAACATCAGCTGCACTTCTACCAATATTCACAAGATAAACTGCATGCGACTCATTTATACTTGACAAAGCAGGTGGGGATTGTGAGTTTATGGTAGATGTTTCTGAAGATATGACATTTGGAGAGTTTGCAGGAAGGGCACATTTATTCTTTTTCCATACGTTCAATTGAATCATAAATTTGCATTTAAAACCGCACTATGCATTATTAAATAATTCGTTAATAAAAACCTTGTCAATACTTTCAAAAATTTCTTGATCTACCCCAGTCTCTGTAAAAAGTGATACATGCTCTTTGAAATAGAATACAATTACTCCAAAACATGTTAAGTAAATACGTTTATTCTGTTGAAAATAGATTCTTAAAATAGATGTAGTTTAGTAAAACCTTCCCAGAAGATAAAATGTTGTCATAGAGTTACAAAAGTAGTGTAATCACAACATAAAAATGTCAAGCAACTGTATTTCATTATTTGTGTATACGGATATAGATACATAAATTTAGCAAATAAATTACTTTGTACAATAATCTTAGTTCATAAGTCAGTTTAGATTCATCAATTTTAACTGGTATTACCGATTTAACAAAAATAAACTCATTATGCACCAATTGGAAAACTGAGATTTTTGCACTGAGAAAAGGATTTCGTTACTGTTAACATGGCATTGTAACTATTAATGTGCGTATGTTTAGATATGTTCAAATATACGCATTGTAATAGTTAACTTATAATATGTTACTGGTAAATATTGATATTGTAATAGTTACTATATTGGGTTTGACCGTTAAAATCTTCCCTATTCAAGTGTAGGCTATTGTAACAGTTACAATATTGTAGTTTCAATCAAATAGATAACTACGTTCACTATAAAAATATTCTTCTCTCAGTGTATGGATGACTTTAGATAAAAATTGCAAATTTTGATTTTCTGGCCATTGCTCAGAATATGAATCTATCCGCACTTGGATGCAGCATTTAGATCTGTCGATCTACGAGGTACATTTATTCGAGATGTGGCCATATTGTCAACATTTGAAGCACTTGGTAGGCCTCATGACTTCTTGTACTAGTACGTTGGATCAATTCACCCGAGAATTAATCATAATATAATTCGAGATATAATCTATTTTCGTGAGTCGAATCTCGAATTATCGAAAATCGAATCTCGCTATGGGTGAAATCAAGA
>UXGD01007791.1:0-10412 GCA_900474315.1 Torymus auratus | reverse complement strand
GCGTATAATAGATACCTATGGTGCGAGGGAATAAAAAATATGGATTGTAGTCGGTTCCTTACTGAAAAACCTCAGGTGAAATCTCAGGTGGAATCTCAGGTGACTTCATGGATAAAATCTCATACCGAAATCTTACCTGAGATTTTGCTGCTGATGCTGCAGAAAACATACGTAAATTAAAAATCAGCTTCAAAATGTTTAGAAGCATTTTACCTGAAATCTCACCTGAGAAGTCAGCTAAGATCTCACTTGAGATTTTTTAGTATAAGACTTGGGCACGTTCGTTAATCTGGTTGGCTGAGAAGACTTAGCTCATTGAATAGCAAGCCAACCAGATTTGATTAGGTCAGTAGTGACTGGTTTTCTTTTTATATTTTAACCAATTAAATTAGAGATCTTTATATCTACAATATTGGATATTTATTTTCTCGATAAATATATATAATGTAATTACAATAAATGATGCCGTTAGTATGTTACAATCATTTGAGTTTTCCGAATCACTCGTTTCTTTCAGATACTTCAACATCCTGATAATCGACGACAACGAGAAGGCCTGGTTCCCGGCCTCAGATCTCAAGGAGTTCCACGGCATAATGCCGCACGAGGTCACAGTGGCGGAGAGCCTCCTCTTCTGCATAAGAGCTGACGGTTCGGAAGGCCTCTGCTGTCCGACGAGCGGGCGGAGCGAGGACGACGAGGACCTCGACATAACTTAAGAGCTGTAAATGGCTTATATCGTCGCTACTGCAGCGCGTCACAACACGCGAACCGCGATTGAACTGAAAAAAAATCCGATACGCGTATGCGTGAGAGAGAGCGAGAGAAAGAGAGAGAGAACGTAAAAATCACAAGCGAGAACAAAAAGAAGCAAACAATGATGACATCACACAAGAATGCACCTCATCTCACAAGTTTATAACACTGCGCTGCTGAATCGTCCGAAGGTGGCTACGAGTGAAGGGAGAAAGGTAGGGGGCGCTAGTATACCGAGGCATCGCGACTCAAGACGAATCCATTTGGGGGGCTGTTGGTTGGTTTAGAGGGGAGAGTATTTCGGTGATATTTTTAGATTTTTCAATGTTTTGCTATGCTTCGAGTCTTAGATCATTGCTGATAAGAAACGAGTAGCAAATGGCGCGCTTGCTGAGTAAAAAAAGCTTCCAAAAATGGCGGCTCAAACGTGCGAAGAATCTGTTCCCGAGCTCTCCCTTATACATATCTTTCACATATCTGAAACGAAACATCGCATATCCCAGTATTACACGATACCAATCCAATTAACCAATTTATTACTAAAATGTGTTGTTATCCTTCAAGTGGCGAGCCCCAACGCGAGGAACTAGCTCTCAAGAAAAAAATCTGTTCCCGAGCTCTCCCTTATGGATATCTTTCACATATCTAAAACGAAACATCACACATCCCAGTATTACACGATACCAATCCAATTAACCAATTTATTATACTAAAATGTGTTGTGATCCTTTAAGTGGCGAGCCCCAACGCGCGGAGCTAGCTCTCAAGAAAATCACGTCAATTTCGCAAGCCGAACGGCAATTAATAAAGCAGCGAAGAAAGCTCTTCACTCGCCCTTTCACGCGACGTCGTTTATCCGTCAACAACCTTCAGAAACACTTACGAACTATCCCTCTCCCTCGCACCCTATATATCTATTTGTACAGGCCGCCGGCGCGCACTGGGAGAAAATAAATTCCCCAAGAGCGCGTGGCGCCCCTTAATCACAAAATCGATAAGTCGAGGTCGGTCCTTCCTCGAGAAAGTATACTTATACTCACACATACACGCGCGCGTGCACACACAGACAGACATTAAGGGGGTAGAGCACACATTACGCGACAGTCAATTAAACTCGAGGGAGGAGGGACAAGCGCGCAAAAAAAGGGTGCGAAGAGGGAAGAAAAGAATGGGGTTTCGTCGGCCGGGTCGCGACGTCAATATGGCGGAGGTCTCTCTTTTGAATAATGATAATGCGGAGGGGGGAGGGGGATGGGTGAAAGTCGGGAAGGGAAAGGTCGAGAGTGAGAGTATAGTGAGCTTGCGGAGGGTCGACGGAGGGTCCGGTTCATGGCCATGGTTTTTCTTTTTGCTTTATTGTACGGCGAATGAGCTCAATTTTCCCTGATGTATCGAGAGAGTTTTTGTTGACCGAGAGGACAGAACCCGAGGGTTTAACGAGTCAATCTGGCGACTTGCCTGAAATTTGAATAATTTATTTACTTTTTCATATTGGCATAATTATTTATGAATTTACCCAATCGGATTCATTGAAAAAAGATTAATGGAAAGTGTAGTTATTTGTTACTTAAATGTTAATGGTTTCAATTCATTAAATTTAATGATTAAAAATAATCATATCATTTAAATAAAAAATAGAATATCGGTTTTCTCGATACTTGACTCGATGATTGGCTTTAAAATTTGTAACTCATTGACCATTTACGCACACTAATTTCACACGGCCCGTACTCGCGAGTGTAAAAGAGATGGAAAACTCAGAAACCAATTGTTATTTAGCGTTCGCAATATGCATAATTATCGTATAAATAATAATTATACATAAGACGGAGACACTGACACATTTCGCCTGTGGCGTATCGTCGAACGTAAGAATCTTATTGATTATGAAAAAAAAAAGATTATTAAATATTATCCAATTTAGAAACATTAACCGCTTAGAGTAATCGCTATTGACGATCGAGTGTACGATAATATTAACATTTTCCTAGACTAAATCTCACGTGTACTTTCTTTTCTAGTCAATTGAAAAAGTGCTTAATTTATTAACTTAATGTACGTGTAAACATTTGTTGAAAGCAACTTTGCATTTGTTATTTCCACCAATTTATAGGTAAATAATAAGAATCGTTTGTAAACAAATTAAGCATATTAACGTAATAACTTACTTAAGGCCAGAAAAATGTTAATGTCACCTGACATCGAGCGGACCGCGCGCGACAAACCACACGAGCGTACAATTTTTAGCTAGTTAGGGAGCCGTCCAATGGACACGCGCGCGCGCATACATATATAATATACATATACAAACGGTAAGGGGGCACCGCCCCCACCGGCCGCCAGTCTCTTCCGTTCTTTTATCCTTCCGTTTCACTTTTTAAAGACGAGGTAACGCGATTCGCGCGTACTATGTATACACGTGTAAGGGACAAAAGCCGTCATTAGCCTCCATAAATAACGCGCTGTCGATCTTTTCTGCGACGCGCATCCTCGACGTGTAGGTTACCTTTTACTCATTCTTCACGTGTTATGCGAGTGATGGTGTGTCTTCATTTTTCCTCGTTCAAAGAGATGCGAGATATACTTATATCGATCGAGTCTTTTTTGTTAACAATTGCCTCGTTTCGTTTGGATTTCAACGTAGATAGGTCTGTTTTACTATATAATATATAAAATATATAATTGCATTGTGATATATAGTATATAATATATATTGAAAAAAGTGCTTGATATAAGTCGAATGTTTGTATGAATTTACAATTGCCTCACTTTACCGCAAAAATAATTGTTAGAGCTAAAAGATGTTTGAAGTATGAGAAATTCGAATGTTTGTTAAAAAGATTAACGCGATTTTTACTTTTATTTTTAATGTTATTGTTAACGAAAAAATTTGAGATAAGTTTTTAATGACTAAGTGGAATTGCCTTTTTAATGAATAGGTCCCGTGATTGGAACGACATGAAGTTGGTAGATGCATGTTATAACGTCATCGCGCGCAATTCGGTTAGCGGGAATGAAAAACAATTTTCACTTTTGTTCCAATTGTAAATATTATTTATAAATATTATTGAATAATAAATGTAAAATAATTTTTTTTAATCGAATAATTAATAACGTAAAGTTATTAAAAAAAAGTAATAATGTCATTACGAAAAATTCAATTCTGCATCTGCTTTTTTATTTAATGCTGATTGTTTTTACTAGTTTTCTAAATCATAGAATTAAATTTTTTTCATATTATTTAGTAGAAATGATTTAACGAGAACGAGAAAACGAGCAATTGTTAACAGAAAAAGCTGAAAAAAAACAAAACGAAAGAAGAGAAGCAGCTGTAGCTCGAAAAAGGGAAATTGAAAGAAAAAACAGAACTGATCGATTAGCACGTCGCGGTAGTCTAATCACGTTGAAAGTAAATTCATTTAGAGGTAGCAACGAGATTTTAAAGAGCGAACGATTATTGACTATCGCTCGAAAAAAGGAGCAAATGCGCGTTCTTCGATCGAGCCGGGATATAACGAACAAAAAGTCATGTGAGCCATGTAGAAAAATTAGGAAACGAAGCCAAGATCCCAAGTGCTATGCAAGGACAAAATTTCTGTGTATGACCAGACCCCATTCCAAAATTCATTTGAAACTCGCTATAATTATTTTAATTTTATTTCTGCTTAAAATTGACCTTAAGTTTGTATTTTGTGATGAATCTTATATGGAAATTCACCACCAAAATTATCTGACCATTGTACACAGTAAATTAGTTCTTGCGATTGTCGATTTTTAAGGGAAACATAAGTAAGAAAGACAATAAAATTAATCTGTTGCCGACAATAATTAGGAATGGGAGAAGAGCGAGAGCGGAGAAAGAGGTACGATGTTTGGAGAAACGACAATAAAAAAATAAAAAAAATGATATCGTTGGTTTATCTGCACTCGTGCTGTATGAATATAAAAAAAATATGTTCACAGAGGCCTACGTAACGTTGGAGATGATTAAGCAAATTTAATAATCGATGTGCTATTATGTGCGCCACGAGTCGAAGGAGCTTCGGAGACATTCAAATCATATCGACAATAAATATTTTAGTTTTTTAAGTAAATTACAATAAAATATAAGGATATATCTATTTTAAGTGCAAGCGTACTCATGATTAAACTGAATTTTAAAGGCGAATCGTATGCATAATTCATGATATCGTAGTTTGTGTATCGTATACCGAGAAAACCCACTGAATACATACGGAAAATTTAAAATTTAAAAGTGCTATTCGGGAATATTTAAAATGTGAACGTTTGACAATACAATATTGCCGTTAATATTACAGAAAAATAATAATATACAATGTTGGTGAAGTTATTGATAACATAACGTTATATTGTTATGTAATGTTATATGTATACAACCGGCGGAATTCATTTAAATAAAAAGTAATTTTTATTTGAATTGACAAACACGAGAAAAATTATACATTTCTATATAATAAAAAGAATAAAATAATTGAGCAAATATATTATATAAAAAGACAGCAATGTAATGTATGCAAATTAAATATATATTATACAAAAAAACTAATTGTTTATTGCATAGTTTGTATGCAACGAGTGAAAAACAAAAAAAAAATGTATCACAAAGTTATGATAATTTTATCATCGGTTAAAACATAAATAGAAGTACGAAGTACAAAGTTAGACTAGCAGATCTCCACATCGCAGAATATACCGTTAACATATATTTAATAAAAATATCATATATTTATTATCATATAGATTAAGCGTATACACAAAAAATGTTTTGTTATATACACTTTATATTACATTATATTATACCGATAAAATATAAGAATTGTTGACTGATATTTTCTTCAAAATATACTTACACGACATATCGAACGTTATACTTTTAAACAGCATCTCCAAGCTCCTGAAACTCGAACGAAAAATAACAAAATACGCCCTGAAAATGTTTACAAATATCAATGTGAAAATAGACATTTTTAGGGCGAAGAAAAAAATGTTAATTATATCAAATGAAGTAAAAAGAAAAAACGAAGGAACGAGAGAAAACGAATGTGCTTACCGCGTGCGCATAATGTATTCCGATCTGTATCCGACTTTTTGAGCAAGCCGTTGTTAATTGATTAATTACGTGTTATTACGCGACAGAATTGGAGCGACGATCTGTGTGTATACCATGCACTGTAATTAATTCGAGCGCACACACCGACAGTTTTAAGATGTATCACGCGTAATGGAAAACGATATTGTAAAAGTGGTTGCGATTCTTTTGCGATATACACGTTGTTATTATATATAGGCGCGTGTATATAATTTAGGTGATAACATCTTCTAATGCTATTTCAGTATATTTGAGCGTAGATGAGTTGCGTAATGTATTGAGAAGTAGCGTTAATTTTGTAAAGGGAAAAAACCAAATGTTATTTCAGTTGGACAATTTATAATATATAGTTTTCCGACCGTTAGTACAAACGTGAAAAAAATTGTCCTGCACAGAGTACAATACTTGTTATATCAATTGATCCATATCAGTAACCCCATATATTTCTGTGACCCTTACACTATATTATCAGATAAAATACAGAGGTTTAGCAATATTTCATGTTAAAGAATGTCACATTTTTATCCAATATATTAACACTCTTAGTAATAATTCATTTCGGTCTCAATAGAATAAAAGAATAAATAATGACCTTTTTTACCAGATGCTTCCCTGAATTGAAGATTGGTTAACTGTTAAAAAAATACTACCAAATGATCTCACGATTATGTTGTAAATTCTTTGCTATATGCGACCGTAAAGCAAGTTTGTAACATGTATGTAAACACTCGCAGTAAAATGTTTAGTATAGGTATTTACAAATCACAGGAAAATAAAAAATCTCACTAATTAAATATCTTTGTAAAATTAAAGATTTATTTTAAATTGATTGAAATCCCCGACTAAATATTTTCTCGAGTGTGTGTGACATCAGAACATAGAAGCGGGGAAACGTACGCGGAAGAGTAATTGCAGAAAAAGGGTGCTAATAATAGATTCGCGCTGCAACTATCGCGCTGTCCTCGACGAGATGAAAAAAAATTATAAGAATTACTGCAGCGCTGAGCAAGTCGTTTTCAGACAAAGACGATATCGCTGTAACTGTTCGTGATTACCACTATATAAATAATATCTTGTGCCCGAATGTCTCTCTAAAATAAAAAATAAAAAGTCCCCCGGCTAATCTACGACTTATCAAAGTGAAATTTCATGATTTTACTTTGAATGAAACACTACAAATTTTTATGACAATAACTACATCGTTCTCAACAGCCGTAATATACATGCATAGTTATTATTATTATTATTATTACGATTATTATTATTATTACACGAACGAGTAAACAAAAATAGTAACGCAGCGTAGATTTTAATTCATAGAGGCATAATGTAAATAAATTCGATAGGATTTTATGCGCACAGAACAAAAAAAAACTTAAAATAAACATTAACTTTAGCGTTTAAAAAAAAAAGAAGATATAGTAAAACATTAAAAAAAATGAACAAAAAATATTCATATCAATGTGTTTTTTCGACGTGGACGTTACAAATTTATCGAAATGTGGGGCGACTTTTAACGCGTTTCAAATTAATGAAAAATGAAATTCTGTGTTTACGAGAAACAGAAAGTAAACAAAGAGACGCAGTCGAATAAATACAGTTACGGTTCAGAAACTATATTCGATTTTTTTTTTTTTTTTTGCAGTACTTTTGATCAAAATGACAATAAATGATTTAAATATGCCACAAAAATAAACATTGTAATTTCAAATTCATGATATTATAGTTTTGAATAATTAATCATTCATGACTGCAACTTAATTTTACTGAACCGTGATTGCATTTATTCCGCGTTGTCATTCAAAAAATTGTTATATTCCCCGAGCGTTGACTTTTCTATTTCTTAATGTGTCGCAAATAAACAAAAAAAACTCACGCAGTGTCTTCGCTTCTATACTCTCGCACGTAGATCAATTGTTTTAAGTAAAAAAAAATATCAACCAAAAAAGGGGACAAACAAAAAAAAAAAAAATACGAAACGACTGTACAATGGAAAAACGTCTCATTTCCTACCTGTGATGGTGTCATTATCCGAGCGAAGCTGAAGAAAAACATATAACCGAAAAGCGCCTACAATGATTGCAATCGAGACAATAAACAAAAAAAAAACAAACAGCTGCAAATTTTTTTTCAACGCTAGCGAGACAATTTTATCACTCCGAGGCGCGTTTGAGAGAAGATTACAAAAAAAACAAGCATCAAAACGGGCAAATATTAAAAAGTATAAAAAAAATAATAAACGTCAAAAGTGTAACCGAGTACCGATGAGAAGCATTTTATAGGAACGCGTCCATCCATCAAGTGAATTTGTACAATTAGACAACCCGAGAACAAAAAGTAAAGTAACAGTTTTAGAGACAAAAAAAATGATAATAATAATAATGAATAATAAGCAAACAAAAGTAATACAAAAACGTAGAAGAAGGGATTATGGGAGATAAAAAATTGAAAACTCGAGAATTTTTCGAAAACCGTATATACACAAGTGAAAAAGATAAAAAAAAAACAAATCAGTGTAGCTTGCGCAATAATAATAAACAATAATAAACAAAGAAGGGGAGCAGAAAAACCATAATAAAAAACAATTACTTAGCTGCGAGTGATAACTGAGTACACAGAGAAGGAAAAAAAATGAGTATAAATATTATATATACATAAGAAATAATATATATACGCTAGAGGGGATTAATTATGATATTGCGTATACGTAAAAAAAAACTGTACATATTATATTGTTGTCAGTTGAATGTTACAATAAATACCGTACGTGGAAACCCTTTGCGTTTTTTCATTTCCCTATAATTATTATTCATTCTATTATCTGATTTTTCAAAAGTTTATTTTCTAAATTTCAAATAGAAATCCTTTTCATTATTTCCTATAATAAAAAAGCTGGTTTTATCATTGTTCGACAACCGCGTTGGCCAATCAGTATGCAAATGGAAATTTAACAACGCTTTTAGCCTTTAATCGACGATTTATAAATGGACGCGTAAGGGTAAGTACGGCGTGTCATTCGCGCTTGCGATCGATAAAAAGCTACGTCTGATCAATTCCGCTGTCACTATACTGCCCAGCGAACCAGATATTATCACTGTAAATGGCCGGATAGACGTCACTTTTGCTTTTAATAGTGACGAAATCAGACTAAAAATACTTCTACTGTAACAAATCTCAAATGAAAGTAAGGCTAATGAATTCCACATAAATATACACTCGTCTATATACGTTTATAGGTGATCGCCTCAGATAGCACGAACTTTATATCCTTTTCTTCTAATTCACGCTCCTGTTTCTCCACACTGCAAACGCTCGCATATCTTGAGAAAGAGAAAAAGTTGCTTTTCAGGGCAGAGAGAGATAGAAACGTCGGCGGGGTGTGCGAAGTTTGAATCTTGGAAAGAAAGTTCCACGAGCCTCGCGCGCGTCCTGGGATTGTAATGAAAAAAGTTTGTGCGGCGCGGCTGTACTGATCGCTGATTTGGGAAATAAAATTTAAAACTTTTCTGCTGTTGCCGCGCAGGAGTGGATGGAATTGTTTTAGTGGAATTATAATGAAATTTATAGCACTGATTATTTTCTTAGGGGGAGGATGTTGTTTAAGATGACATTTTTATTGCTATATTTTTGCTTCGGTAATTGTATAAGCAGAAAAAATGTATATTTTACTAAAGATCGTAGTGAAAATGTCAAAAGCTGTATAAATAATAAAAAACGTTATTCCTGTAATCGAGACGAAGTTTTTCTGTAATTACCAATTACTTAGAGTCATTTCTGATGGAAGTAACTGCCGAGAGAAGATAAAATACGAAAATGTAGCTTGATGCAGCTTATTAAACTTTTTGTCTAGTGTAAGATTTACTAATTAAGAATTGTAATTATTGTTTTAAGTATTTATACCTATGTTGCAGTATAGCTATGTCTTCATTAAATGCTCATTGGTGCTGGTAATAATTATTAAGAGTTTTATTTTCATTTTGTTGTTTCAGATATTTGATAAACAAATTTTTACACTTTAGTAATTCGATAACACTGAATGAAAATGTTATATTTTGCAATTTTTCGATGTTTTATTATTTTGAAATAAAGAGTTAATAATTTTACTGAAAAACATTTTTTATTGATTCAACAATAAAAATCACACTTGTGAAAAATATAATTAATAGAAAATATATTTTTACGCCAACCAAATATCTAAATCTGTTCCAAAAATTTTTATTTTTTTCTTAAAATACTTTAATTTCTAATTTTGAACCAAACCAAAGTAAGTTTCAACCTTTTTATTTTATTATTTTTATATTTGTCTTCTGTTTACTGAATGCAATATTTTTTTTAATTCTCATGTTATAATTTGAACTTATTTTATTTTATAACAAGTTTACATAAATTGTATGAAAAAATGTATGTCGCTGATCAAAATGTCAGAGTTATAAAAAAATTATGTAGTTGATAATTTTTGATTGACGAACTGCCAGTATAGAAGATGTAACAAAAAGCATATTTACATTTATAAAGTGAAGAATGTACTGTGAAACTTTCACAGAAA